>OU015768.1:4769556-4935728 GCA_907173295.1 Fagus sylvatica
GAGTAGGATCCTCTTTATTTGGAAATGAGTAATGTTAGAGACACAACTTATTTTACAACTATTTACTTACAAACTGACATGGCAATATAACACATAAGCACTTAAAACACCTAATTAACCGGTCAATATTAATTTTATAAAATCATTAAAAAAAATAAAATAAAAACCCTGGGAAAATAATTACTTGGCTTCCTCTTGCATAGCGCTCCTTCCCCAAATTCACATTCTCCAGTCCTAATTCCTTCTCTTTCTTATCAACCTTGGATACATAACCAAAACCCGAATCGGTTACGGCGTTGCCGTCCTCGTCGCCAGCATTCACTTTTCAACGGCAGTGGCCATGAGCTCTCACTGTAGACGCCCACTCTTAGAGTCTGGTGACTCATCCTGGGAAACATCTGGAGTTCTGACAGGGGCGTCTCTTGGCTTGCTCCGCTTGGGCTCAAGGGGAGAGGGCTGCATACTCATCCTTATAGCCATCCGCAAGTCCTCTTCTTGATCTGCCATTGAAACCCTCATCGGGTAGATTCGAAACCAAGAAGATTTAATACGAAATGTTGGTTTTGGGTTTGCTTTGACCAGTGGTTGTCACCGGAGATCAAAGCTTGGACACCGAAGTGATGAGTTTCCGGTAGATCCGAAACCAAGAAGATTCAATATGCTGGGTCAATCTCATGGGTTTTTATTTTATTTTAATGAAATTAACGTTGATTGGTTAATTTGATGTTTTAATTGCTGATGTGGTATATTGTCACACATCAGTGCTATGTCAGTTTGTAAGTAAATATTTGTAAAATAAGTTGTGTCTTTAGCATTACTCTTTGGAAATCTTTTAATTTGACTATTTCATGGTTTAGATTTTATTTCACAAATCTAACGATGTACAGAATGTTTCGTCATTTAAAATTTTAAATGACGTGATAGTCTTTATATTGTTAGATTTGAAATATTTAATCTAGACCATGAAATGAAGATTATCCGTTTCATTTCAAATGGGAAAGATCTTTATCTGTTTCGCACCCAAGAGTCGGGACACTTGCTCTAAAGTCCATATTATGACGTGGAAAGCTGTATGGATTTTGGTCCACAAAACGGGTTAGAGTTTTACACAAATTCTTACTGGACTGGGCTTACACGTCACATAAAATAACTTGGGCTTGCACTCAGTTAGATTTTGTGCTGGTTGTACACTTAGTCACGCCCAAGCCCAGATCATCACTTCGAAAGCTTTACTGGTTTTGTCAACTTCAATGCTTTTGAAATTTGAATTAGGCTTACCCTAGGCAGAAAATTGTTTAACTGGGCTCATGGGATCCTGGTCTGTAAAGTGCGATGGATCGGATGATCTCTAGAAGTCAAGCATTATATCGTCAGTCATTGCTTTTGGGCTGTCAAGACCTACTTGTCTTATAGAGAATTAGAGGCCTACTTAGTTGAGCTGAATTATATTTACTGACATATCTATATATATAATGAAAGCAAAAGATA
The DNA here is from genome assembly GCA_907173295.1 of Fagus sylvatica. NCBI lineage: Eukaryota > Viridiplantae > Streptophyta > Magnoliopsida > Fagales > Fagaceae > Fagus > Fagus sylvatica. Next base: position 4,771,045 of record OU015768.1, read on the forward strand.
TTGTCAATTATCTGCCATGTAGCATATATGGCAATGTCTCCAGATCAATACATGTCATCCTACTTGGACAACCTATTTGTCATGTGTGCAGTATGATGTGTCAATAATAAATGTATCCTTAAATGTCCACTATCAACTCCTTTAAATACTCCACTGAACATTAAAATATATTTATTTATTCTTTATTTACTTAATTATAAAATTTTAAGAAATTAAGGGAAAAAAATTTCGTAAGCCTTCTATTTTTTTCCGTTTACAATATTATTATTAAATTACTTAATCCTAAAAATTTATTGTTTGATATAATAATTTAATATAGACAATTGTAATGAATATATTATGGCAAACAAAACATTACTTAATCATAAAGTCTTAAAAAAAAAAGAAGAAAAAAAAAAATCTGCATTTTATATAGAAGAAAATAAAATAGCCTTCCAATGAAAAAGAACCCAAAATCGTTAACATATCACATTAATATCACATTATTAGAAAAGTAAACAACTAAACACTAGACACAAAAAGAAAAACAATACATGAATATTTTAATTTATGAATAAACCAAATTACAATTCAATCTTAAGTGGATAAAGTAGGTGATTAAAATATAATTAACAAAAACAGGAGAAATAGAAGAAATAAAACTACTTATCTTTGTCACCACAATCTTATGTGAATTAGTTATAATAAGACCGACTCATGTTATTGACTTATTTCACAATTTAAATCAATGCGTGACAATAACAATTTGAACGTGATACGTTCATAATTTTTAGAAGAAGAAAGAAAATAGAATTGGTTGCAGAATCAAAAACATTAAAAAAACAAGATAGATTTAGTTGAAGAAATCCTGACCTTTAGATAAGGTTATTTGAGAAAATCTAACCTCTTAAAAGTCTTAATAACTACAAATATTATCCACATAATTTTATTTCAAAAAATTTAAGGGAAATTTATACAAACTCCATTTAACTTACAAAAGCAATAAAATAGATTTCACTAGCTAAAAACAAGGGACTATCACTTCCACTTTTGAGATATATCTCATAAAATAACAAAATAAGAAACAGATTTAATAACTCCATTTCTTACTCATACACACGTGTCACATATGATATGAAGTATGTAGTCTGCGTCATGCAAGTAATAGAAGGCTTTTCCTTTTTCTTGTTGATAATGAGACGACAGAAGGGCCATGAGCTATGGGACATCGGTACGATGTCATCTAGCAAAAATACACCACACTGCAACTTTTCCAAACCTCGGTTTCTCATTATTAAGCTAATTATCTGTGCAATGCAAAGGGGGACACTGTTCTTTTCGCCCCACCTTAGAAAAGAGATAGGCTTCAAGCTTCCCATTGGTAGCAACCAGAGAGGAAAATGATAGAGAACTGTTGAATGTTGATGACACTTTGGCTAGTAGCTCTCCAACAGTTTCTTTTAGAACCGACATTCAAATCCATAACGTACGTGCTGCTTCGCATACCACATAGGAGAGACCAATCTATGAAACAAGATGGAAAGTGACAAGAATTGTATAAATGACTTTTTGGTCAGTACTCAGTAGCTATGAAGCACGGGTACTCCAAAAATGGTGTTGTTCCTGTATTGGGTACTTATCGGGTATTGGTACCCTTTGAGTACTTCTGCATGAGTACCCTAGGAATATAAAAAAAAAAAGAAAAAAAGTTGAACACTTCATCAAATAAGCATGAAATAGCTAGTATTTTTTCGTTAGTCTTACCTTCAATCAAACCTCTTGAACACTTATCTTTTATTTTATTTTGGTTTTAATGTTGAACACTTCTTTTATTTAGTCTTTTGGATCTTGGTTTGTACTTTGTACTCTAACCACCATTTAATGGTAATGAATGTATTTTATTATCAATGATTGCTCTTAAATTCACATATGTTTAAGAAGATATGAAAAAATTAAGCATAACAATATATAAAAAATATATATATATTTAATAAATATATCCACCGTGCCCGTACCCTAATCTTTTAAGAATTGTTATACCGTCAGGATACCTGTACCGGTGCTTCATAGCTCAGTGGCTCTCAACGGTTTAATTTTTTTGGAGCCCACATTCTAGTCCACAGCGTGCTGCTTGCCGTACCACAGAGGGAGAAAACATCATTGTACAGAAGCATTAACGGAAAATGTCAGAAACCTATATGAATAATGCATTAAGAAGGAGCATAGCTAAAGAAGATTTGAAAGCGAAAGGATACCTAACAATTGGAGGCCAAGGTCCGCTACCACTTCCTTTGGATGAGGAGTTATTTGAATCATGGGTTGTTGGCATTGCTATTATGGGAATTGGAATTACTAACGGAAAGAGCCCGGGCAACATCTTTACTATATGAGGATACTTACAATTTTTATGTGTTATTTTGAAACTTGGAACATTAATTGAATGATTGAGTGTTGCGAAGAGTAGATAATCTTAGATTGCAAATCCATCCCAAATTGTCACAAACGACTTGATCACTCATTTGTTTTACCTGTATTTTCAGGGCAATCATACGGAAACGTTGTAAATGTGATCTAGACCACGGGTGGAGGCAGAAATTTTTTTTAGGATTGACTAATTGCAAAAAAAAAAATCTTCACTAGGTTAATTACTTAATTCAAGGTAATTTTTTTTTTTTTTTTTTAAAAAAAATATAAAAAAAAAAAAAAAAAACCTTGACTCGGCTATAGCCCAGCCAAGGTTTAAAGTGGCTACGCCACTAATCTAGACAATGTGATGGTAACTCTAATTATGTCTCAAATTGCGTTTAATCCCATATACAAAACACTACCCGTATACAAAATTATTTGTAGCACATAGCTAGTTTGAACAGGGTAAATTGTGGTAAGAGATATTGGATTGGTTATCAAGTTTGGGATTGCAAATGGAATTGAAAAGGTGCAAACTACGAACCAATTGTACAACTGAAGGAGACTGAAGAGTGATCGAAAAATGTGGCCGACATTCCTATTGTCAATAAAAAAGAATTAGAGGCCGTTTATCAAAAAAATGAAGAAAAAAAATTAGAGGCCCACTGCCAGGACCTTAATGAAATTTCATTGTCGGCCTTCTTACCTCATGGACCCATGACAATAATGAATAAGCTAGCCTTCTTATTTATTTGACATTTTACTGGTTGATGGTTCCATACTTTGACAAATTATTGGATACATCTGGTGTGCTATATCCATCCTCTCACATAATTGTGCCTTTTATGTGTAGGACTCACATATGAGATTTATATATTTTATTTTCGTAGGTATAACATAATTTGAAACATATGATGTCCCCTCTATGATAATTATTCTTTATTATCCAACCAAGATATTAATGAGTTTTTTTTGTTTTGTTGGCAGATTCAAACATAATTATCTTATTCAACGATAATAAACTTTACTATTTGAGTTAAAATAGAATTCATATATTGAATTCATTTTTTTTTTAATCTTTATGTGAGAAGAAAATGTTGTATACCGACTGAATAATTTCAACAATACTTCAAATTACCCCCCATAGGACCATAGTTGATTAATCAACATTGGCAGCAAATTTATTTCCTTGGTTACCGACGTTACCGTTACTATTGCGTGAAGTGCAGATTATTATTATTATTTGTAATGAAGAACCACGAAAGTAAGAAAATGAGAGTCGTAATAGGAGTAGATGAGCCAATAGCTATGGGTCCCAAAAGCATCCGAAGATATGGTACCAACCAATAAGACCTAAATATCATTTGAATTTTTTCTCAAGGGGAAGATAGAGTTGGGACTCCGGCCTAGGCGACAAACTAGCCTTTATTTCCTTCTCGGTCTCAATTCCATTTTGCATTAGCGAGATTGAGTAAGTATACTTGTCCTAGATAGTTACAGAATTTGAAGTTCCTATTTTTTTTGGTGATGACAGTAGGGTCACGTGATTAAAAGAGCTTAATTGAACGTGTATTATTTAAGCAAGGTTATTTCATTAAATAAGTTATGTGATTAAAAGTACACGGGAATGATTTTATGAGTCGTCACATAGTTGGTTGAAGGAAGATTCCTCCAAACTAATTAAGAGATAAACTATGTCATTTTTAATATAGATATATTGTTAGTATTCTCTTCACTATCAATGAAAAACAAAAAGACACAAAACATATTTGGATGATACAACAGTACATCAAATTAAAGGAAAACCATATCATATATATAAAAGAATACAGTTACTCCCAAGTCCCAACATGGAGGGAGGGAGTAGAGGACAATAAATTTACAATTTGGGAGTAGGGGGAGGAGACTCCAGAGGAGAGGAAGAAGTGGTCCTAGAGCATATTGTGTACTTAATTTCTCTGTCTTCCTTTTTGTTCATGTGAGCTTACATAATAAAGCCAAAAGAACTTACACTAAGCCGTTGGAAAATCCAAGAACTCAATCACGTCGTTTGTTCTGTTTCTATGTCCAGCATGAAGAGGAAAGGGCTAAGGCTGAGACTTGAGCGTTCTTTTTCAAAAGTTTTCATGCATGGGCTAGTGTTGTCTTTTAACTATATCAAAGTGTATTGTCGGACTCTGATTGGTAAGCCTTTGGGAAAATCAACAAAGGGGAAGGCAAAAGCTTGATCCATATCGGCTAACTCCCAGTGGTAGTTGAGGACCAAATGGTGAATGAAAACGGCCATTTCAAGTTTGGCTAATTCTGATCCGGTGCAGAGTCTCGGTCCTCCTCCAAATGGCAAGAAGTTATTACTACTTGTCATGCTAGGGCAACTAGATGAAGATCCTCGCATCCCATTATTCTGCTCATCAATCATCACAACCGTTACAATTTATAGGGACTGAAGTAAACAATATATCATAATATTTAACCTATAATCTTAGTTTATAAAAGAAATTTCATGGTATTTTTGCGACTCATTTTCTTATTTGTCTTTTTCTATTTGAATCCAATGCATACCAAATTACCAACTATTCACTTTCTTTATTGTTTCTCAATGTAACACTCCACTAGCTTGACACTTGTACCTACGCTCACAAGGACATGGGTTAACAATACACCTAATTGGATTGAAATTAGCTAATCAATAAACACTCCTATGCATGCATGATAATTATCCTATGTATTGCATATATATATGCATAATCATTTTTAAAACATATTAGAAAAGAGGGAATGCATATATCAGATACATATGCTCCATATGCTCATCACCGACACTAGCATATAATTACAGCTAGGGTTCGAGTTGGGCAAATGACCAACACATGGTTTCGTTTTGTGCTCTTTCCTTACAATTTAAGATGACAGAATGGACTAGAGCCAAATTTACTTCGGCACAATCCAAAGTACTAGACAACGATCTAGGTGGCTGTCTTTTCCCCCTCAAGGGATAACAATATAAAACAAAAGATTTTTTTCACTAATTGAACTCTCTCGATTTAAAAGATATACTAATTGAGTAAAAAAATGAACATATATGTGGCAAGTTAAACTGAGGTTTAAATAAAGAAAATTACTATAGTTATTACTAAATTATTTTTTTACAAAAGGTTTACAATTTACGTAGCAATGGATGTGTTTCGGACAACATCAACGGTATAATCAATAAATTTCTTAACTATTATTTTATTTTTTATTTTTAAAAGTTTTACAAAATATATAGTCTTAACATGGCTCTACAATAAATGTGACATCTAGGAAGATGAAGTTAAAAACTTAGGAAACAATTTACAGAATCTTCACCTTATAGATTGTTTAAAACAGAATTTTGGTTTTTGGAAACACATTCAGTACATGATGTGATTTTGCATTGTTTTTCTCTCTCTCTGTCTTTCAAAAATAATTAAAAGTAGAAACCCAACAAACCCATCCAATCGAGTTTTTTCTTTTCCCTTTCTCTTTTAGAATTTGGTTAGGACCAGTTTGTTATTGGCCCACCACAAAAAGCACTCATGCACGTGCATGTGAGAACCCCACATCCACATGGGCTCTAATCATCTCAAACCCTAGGCCCCCCCCACACGCACGCAGGACACACAGAAAGAGAAAGAGATGATCACAACTTGTGCGGCCAGCGGCCGTACGGTGTGCAAATATTGGTTTTTTGATCATGACAGTTCATCTCGAAGGAAATCGTTGAAATCGTAGCATGCCTTTGTAAGTATCTCTTACCTTATCCTAAATGGAGACAGATATGAACGGCTTTTATTTATAGAATGTTACAATAACCTTTTCTCCCTCCATTTAATTTTATTTTTATTCTACTTAAACGGTAGAAGAGCCTAAATAGTTTTGGATTTGGTTTAAAAATCTAGACGTAACACTGATACGACACGTGTTTACAAATGACATAAGTAGATATTCTATCAAATACATTAGAGTACTAATGAAAACTTCACCACTATAGATTCATTTGCTTTTTAATGCGGATATATTAATTTTATTTTTCTTGAGCATTTAAGCAATGTACGAATTGTTAAATTAACTCTATTTTTAATGTTAATTTGAAAGTATTTAATGAACTTTATCTGTTAGAATTTGACCAAATAATATAATAACAATATAACATAACCGTAATGACGTCTACAACAACAGTTAGAAGCAGTGTTGGATTCTGTTATCATTGTCAAACAACCAAAACAAAACGGGAACAAAAAAATCTACTTAATTTTGACAGCCATCCACCATTCTCAGACAGGACTTGGAAGTATCAAATTATCAAGTGGGTCTACAACCAATCATCCAATTCTTGCCAGTGAGAGCCACAACAATAACCAATCAAAGTGCCTGGGGACCTCTGTTGTATCAAACCTTTTTCCCTTTTCTTTACTCTATTTTATTTTTTTTACCTAAATAATAGTAATAAAAAAATGATGTTCATTATGGAAGGCATGCTGTCAAAGGCTCAGTACTGACCTGCCATCTCCACGGATTGAATTGTTGAGGCTGGTCAAAAAGCAAAGGATCCAAATGCACGGCTGATATCACCGGAAGCACTTTCCATCCACATGGAATGTCATAACCTTTTAAACAGAATGATAAAAAATATTAAAAAAAAAAATTTCAAATCGGGTCAGATTCCAACAATCATGCAGTAAAAAACACTCATTTATGTGACTTGTCCTATACCTCTATACCGAACATCTTTTAGTGCCTTTCTGTGGAGAAACCTCACTACGTTACCAAGCCGGAGTGTCTCACTGATAACCTTCACGAGACACACAATTTTTTTTTAATAAATAATTCCATTTGAAGCTCCAATAATTTCACTACAAAATGATTTAAATACTACTAAGAAAACTTACACATTGGGTGAATTCCATTTTCTTGTAGTCATCCCAATTCAATTCAATTTCTCCTAATTGCTTCTTGGCACTAGCAATTTCAAGGTGTTCTTCCTGAATTCACATAGGAAGGTACAAAAAAAAAATGATCAACAAAAAGACTTAACATTATACCATAAGACTTAAAAAAAAAAAAAAAAAAAGATATGCCTACTTACTCTGAGTTGTTGAATAGCACTAGGACAACTTTGCAAGAAGTAAATAGCTAAAGCTATGGATACTGAGGAAGTTTCATGGCCAGCAAAGAGTAAGCTCAAAATCAAGTCAAGAATTTGTTCAGTGGAAAGATTAGAATGCTTCAAGACCCATCCAAGAAGATCATCTTCCTCCAAATTTTCTCTTCTTCCCTCCTTCATTTTCTGAATTCTATCTTCCATTTTGTGCTCAATAAACTTCAGGATGGTTGATCTAGACTGTGAAAAAGCAGAGAGTATCAAAAAAGACACTCTAAAACCAAGACTTTGTAGTAAAACACTCTGAATTATAGTCCACAGGGGTCAAAATAAAATAGTTACCTGCAAGGCCTTTCTATATGCAGTTCCAGGAAAATTCAAAGGAGCCGACACCACTCCTTTCATGAAAGTAACATATTCTTTCTTCAGCTGCTCGGTCTCAGGAACTCCAGGATCCATGCTCATGATATGTTTTGCCATCAAATTGAAGGTAAACTGCAATTTTTGTTAATAACCTAATTAGCTGACCCAATAAAAATTGTCTTTTTTTTTTTTGGATAATTGGATAGTTACAACAAAGAAGAGCAGTTAAGCTGACCCAATTGAAAATTTTGTCTTGTTGAATACAACAACATACTATCTTAAATTTTTTTACCTTCTTGGCTTCATCTTGTGCTGAAAATACAGAATTCTCTTTCCAGGAGCTGAGTACAAGCAAGGTATGCTTTTCCACTTCTCTTAATAGATGGGTTCTAAGCCTGGCATGGCTCAAGAAGTTGAGAGAGATACTTCTCATATCTCTATGCATGTCTCCAACTAATACTAACATAGACCATTTACCAAGAATTCCACCTATGCTTCTAGGATAGCTGCATTCAAATAATCTTCCTTCGTTCTGTAAGATGAATCTATTTAGCCCAGCATCTGCTGAAACTATTGTCGGCTCGCCAAACAAGTTAGACTTATAAATTTTGCCATACCTGCAGAATGAGTAAGATTTTTTAATTTAAGTGTTATATATTGTAAAAAACAGAACATAGACTTGGGTTTTGAAGTCTTGCTTTGTGGGTGGGTGTGATTTTAGTATTTTACCTTGATATGTGTTGCTCCATGAAGTTTCCAATTGAAATAGCAGAGTAAGGCCTAAGATAGCCAATAGTTTCACCAAGAAAAGGCCAGCCCATGTTACCTGGTGGAAGATTGAGTCTGGTTTGCTTTCTTTTGAAGAGAATGAAGATCAGAAGTAGAGCTAGGATGGAGGGAAGAGAACAAAGAATTAGCTCTGAGTCAGGCATACTGACTCTCTCTGTGTGTGTGGGTGTGTTTGTGTGGAATTTGCTTAGCTGGTTCTAACTTCTAAGCAATTTGAATCAGATATCTGCTTCTTATAAATGAAGTTCTACGTCTAGTGAAAATGAAGTTTCATTCAGGAGTTTTGAAAGTCACTCAAGCAGGTGGTTTTTTTTTAATGAAAACCAAACTTGATGAAAGCTTTGAAGGCAATAGGCTGCTTTTATACAAATAGCGGAAAGGAGCATAGAAATTGGCTTTACACTTGGAAATGATAGTCTCTACAAATTTATTTGTATTTGTTTAATTTCCAGAATTTGTTTTGCTCATGATTCATGAGTGGCTTTTTCCATAGCCATAGTTCGATCTAACTTTTTGCTAAAATAATCCTATATTTTGAGATTACACGGCACTGCAATACGGGCATGCAAAAGGTAGTAGAAGTAAAAGATAATAGATATGTATCCTACTAGATTCATATGTTTTGCTTGTTGCTTTGGTAAACACCGACTAACACCAGATTAGATACTATGGTGAAGGCGTGGGTGATACTTGATAGCATAACAAAATAATACTGTCCTTTGGTAGATATATCATGAAATATAATTACCGTGTGCAAGTGCAAGCCCTTCAATAACAACGGATTTGGCAATAGAAAAGCAATATTATCTGGTAGGGACCTGTTACATAAAGGGGTTTTTGTTGTGATGTTTGGAGGACCCGTGGATTCCCACTCTCTCAAATTTAAAAACAAAGCCTAGGCCTTCTCAAATTGTAGTGTAAATTGGGTCTAAACTCTAAAGTATTGAAAGTCCATTTGCCCCCAGAGCTGGTAATGGAAGGCTATTTTTGGACCTGGAATTCTAATGGAGAATTCACAACTTAATCAACTGTTAAGAGTTAAGAGTAGATTAGGACCAAATATGGAATTCAAAAATCCATGAACGAATTAGGATATTCCTATGGAAAATTGCAGGAAATGTGATTCTAACTCGTTACTCGTGAGGTAATTAAGGAAAGATTTGAGATTGAAGATTACTTATGTTTGTTATGTCACAGGGCAATGGAATTTGCAGTGTATTTGTTCATTTTTTGTATTGTGTCTCAAATTATGTGGTACAATCTTTTAGTCATTGGGTTTGCCTAATTCTCAATGCCAATAACCTTAAAATCCTTCCGAAAGAACCTCAGAAGTTCTTGCTTGGCCCTGCCATAATATGTGATATGCTTTGGATGCTCCGAAACTAGCTAATGTTTGAACCACACCCTATTGATCCTGTGTGGTATATAGAGATATTCGCAGAGTTTGTAACTCACATAAGATGGCGAGGAAGGCTATCAAGTGTAGAGGAGAAATTAGGGAGTTGTACAACCCTCCATCTCCACGACTAGTTAAGATCATTTCTGATGCGACTGTGAGAAGCTCCTCGATCGTGCTCATAAGGCTAATATGCTTCATGTGTGGACTAGGTCTATGGATTCGGGGGATCTAGACTTGTGGGATTAATGCATAGGCTACCTTGATGGCAATCAAAAGGGCTGAAGAAGAAGTTATTTCTTATTTTTTTCTAAACTCGATTATTCTTGAAGGGGATGTGCTTAATATGATTGAACAACTTTTTTGTGTTATGTTAAATAAAAAAATTTTATACCACTTTTTGTGTCTCATTCATCCATTGCTTCTATCCTGATTAATAAAATATAATAACTGCACTTTAAATACATTAAAATTATTAAATTAATATTTTTTCAAGTGAAACTCTATCAATAAAGTTAGAGACACAACATTTTTACAACAATTTCATAATAATGCTGAGCTGTCAAGTTGTAAATGATAAATAATAAAATATATTAAGTGGTGGATTTAAATGAGAACTAATAAAAGTCTGACAACTCAGTATTATTATGAAATTGTTATAAAAATGTTGTATTTTTAACATTACTCAAACTTTATTAACAAATTCCAAGTAGATTAAATTACTATTTAGACGAAAATTCTAATACACATGGCATTTCATTTCTTCTTTGTTTTTTTATTTTTTGTCTTTTTCTTTATATCTTGTTGACTTTACTTTACTTTACTTTTTTTTTTTTTTTTTTTTTCCTTATATTTAAAAAATATTATTATATATAAGTTAATATCCAAGTGAAACTCTATTACTATTTTGATTAAAATTATATTACTAGAAGCTAAAAATTTAAAAGAAGTTTTATTATTTATTTTAAATTATTTAAAAAATATAACATAATTTTTAGTTTTAAAAAAAATAGGTATTACACAATCGTCTTCCACATATCATATAACTGAAAGTAATTTTTTTATTAATTATTTTATTATTCAATTTCAATGATATTTGTACAATCTTTATTTTGTTTTAATTATAAATTTTAGTTACCCCGTGTAGCACACTGACATATTGATACTAGTTGAACACAAATAATTTAAGAAAAGAAAAAAAAAAAAACCTCTTATATCCAGGTAATCACATGGTTTTGGCTTGTCTTACAATTAAAAATTCTTAACTCTTTTGATTTTTTTTGGTGGGTTACCTTTTTTTTTGGGTAAGAAACAGGTCCTAACTCCTAATGGACACATTATATATGATATAGTTTTTTGCAAATTTTGTTTTGTTTTTGGCTGAATCATTGGGTTTTTTTTTTTTTTTTTAATTTCTATCTATCTATCTGTAACAGGTTTGTAATTAGTTTTCACAATATTGTGATAGAATTTTAGAAAGCAAGAAACTAAGTTCCATAGAATTGCTGCAGACCAGCAATTAAACTTCTTCCTTCACGGAACCATCAAGTTTTTTCCCTCAAATTGCTATAGGCCATGGCTTACACTTGTCAACATAAGCTACATACTATATGTGGTGGCAAATGCGGACGTGTGATTGGTTGAATTGATGATAAGGCGATAATTCCTACTTCATTTTCTCTAACAATTTCATATACTGTTATAATAAAAAATCCATTTTACAACATAGATAAGAAGCTTCCAACTTAACGTTCGCCATCAAGGACTAACTGCCATTAGCGACAAAGAAATACAATCAGAGATAGATACTAGTTTCACTGTTCCTTCTGTTACGTTACACCACCACATTCAATCACTATTTTTGATATTTTCAAAATACATTGAACTTATGCTTTCATTTAATTGATTGATGATGAGTGATGACTAGTTAGTAGCAACCAATCACGTCCATGATTGATCAATATCGTCATTTGAGCTGTTCTAATCATGGAGAAATCTAGGACGTGCCTATTGCATGTCATAGCTCTTGGGAGATATATATATATATATATTAGCATGCGAAAAAGATTAAGTACTCTCCAGTCTCCTTAAAATTGATTTGCAACCCCACTCCCCCCCCCCCCCCCCCCAAAAAAAAAAAAACACTTATGTACGAGTTCCTTCACAACTATGGCTTTATAAGGACCAAGGAAGAGAGAGTTGGATACTTGGATAACTGTATAAGTATCTCAGCTATTCTAAGAGTCAAGAATACTCTAGGGTGGGTTTGAGACTAGCACCAATAAGACCCATTTATTCATTTTATTCTTAAAATTGATTGAAAAGAATTGATACTTTTATTGTCAAAATTTAAAGTTTTATAAAAAAAAAAATAAAGGGAAGATGAGAAAAAAAAAATAATGTAAGAGATTAAAAGGATTCAATTTTAATGGCTTACATCCACTGATCCACGTCACAAAACCAAACAAGTTACATATTTATCAGCCATCTTGATTGATAACACATTACAATGGATAACCATATTTATACTTGGATCAATTTACATAATTTTAAAATAGCTTCATTATTATTTTATTAAATATATATTTTGATTTTAAATTTTATATCAATATAATTGATTGTTTTAATCACGAGATTTACTCCAAGTAATCAATCATTTGGTCTAATATGAAGTTGAATATAAGTCATGCTTAGAAATCATCAAATCATATCATTTCGAATATGCATTGTAACATGTAATTTTACTTTAGGTGCTTTTATGCATTACATGATAACACCAAAAGAAAAAAAATTAAAAATTAAAAAGGGGTACAATTACAGAGCTTGTAGTTGTCTGTGTGCATTCTTTGAAATAATAATCATGCAAAAAGTGTGGAAGTAATGGATTGTAATAATGGTGTCCATTTGCGCAATAATTGGCCAATCTGCCAATGCCATGTGTCTAAGTAAGACAAGTGAATAATGCTAGCTATATGTAATGGAATTCATTTAGCACAACACGGATCACTTCACCTGAAAATAACAAAATTTTGGCTATATTCACCAACTTGTTAAAGTGCACCAACTCTGTGCATGAAGTACTATTTTTTTTTTTACAAAGACTCATCATTGTCTTTGTTTAATAAGAGAGTAATACATTGTTCAATAAGAAAGCAACACATCTCCACAATGTCTTCTCCTTTATAATTATAGAAGGATAATGAAGGAGGGACCGATTTTTTCATGCTGCGAAAGATGACACCTCCGAAAGCTTTTTAAATTTCTCCCTTCTCTCATGGTAAACACTCATATCATTGTAACCACTTTTTAGAATATAGTGGATTATCAAACTATCTTGACCCATGGTTTTCCCCCTCTAAACACCGAAAAAAAAAAAAAAAATTGTGTTTTATTTTGATTTTACATTAGATTTGTTTTCTTATTATTAAACATTAGCATCGTATGCTATGTCATGGTGGAAACTGTGTCTTATCTAAATGAAATCACCTATTCTACCATGTAAACATGTATAAATCTCTCTCTCTCTCTCTCTCTCTCTCTATATATATATATATATATATATATATATATAAAACACATCTAGCCGGTGGCCACTACGATATAGATCAAAGCGTTCAGCTACCATCAATATTTTTTTTAATACCAATATTTTATTTATTTATGAATTTTGACAAAAGATGTCAAATGTGTCGTCGTCTCCTCTGACTCTAATAATTAGAAGACACAGACTAAACCGACCATAATAGCCTTTTATCTTTTGTTCAGAAAACGTTTACTTTATCTCTCATTGGACTCAGCCCCCAGTCTTTCTCGTTGGAAACTATACCAATGTACATGCTCAGTACTAAATTGCGTGAAATATAAGCTACAAAATAGTAAACAAAGCTTAATGATATGTTATGTTAAAATTGGCGAAAAGATTACAACTTATCATCTAATGCCTGTTAAAAGATAATGCACTGATAGCCAATAGGTACGTAGTATTGGAAAGAAAAGGTGCACACATTCAAGACAAAGGATTAAAGTATGCCTATTCCAACCGAAAAGACTAAAAAAATAATATAAATAAAAGAAGCAAAGTGTTATCGACTTATCGTAGCCAGATTTTTTTTTTTCCTTAAGATAAGATGTGACTTGCATTGATCTAGTATGTTCAAATATATTGAATGTGACACAAACATAATACATGTAACACAAAAATTATATGTTGCTTTGTGTTTCCTCCAAGGACTTTATGTTTTGTTTTCTTTGAATATTTAATGTGCATTTTCTTTTGGTGAAAAGGAAAACTCATTCAAAAAAAAAAAAAATGTTAAGAGTTAAAAGTCTAGGTTAACAAACATCCATAAATGTCTGCCAAAAATTGATACAAAATATATGAAAGAAGAAAGAAGATCAAAATACATCACAAAAGATGTTAAAATAACTATTTCATGCCTTCGCCCAAGGGTGCATATATACAAAAGTTTCATACCCGATACGTGTTGGAGATAAACCTTCTCAAGGATTGGATGAATGATCTACAATTACAAATTCAAGCACTGGTGAGACATATAGGTTGAATTAACAACCCTAATGATCATAACATCCAGTGCTGTTTTGGCATCTACTTCTACAATAATTTTGCAGATATTCAAACTAGCTGCTGTTTTGAATCCATCCCAAAGTCACCAAAATTCTGCTCCCAATCGAAGTTGTGATTCCGATGTTTCGAAAAAAGCCAATTCCAGCCCTGTGCTGTCTCTATTAACATACATGTTACTTTCTTCATGAGTCACTACTCTTTTCCACGAATTCACACTTTGGATTTGACTCGCGCGCGGTGGTCTTTCCTAGAAACCACGTGTGGACATTATTGCCTTTCACGTGCGTTCTCATTTTCACATCTATCTCAACTTTCCAAGCTGAACCTAATTCACATGCCACTCAGAAAGCAAGAAAGATTAATTTAATTTAAAGGATACCACATCAACCATTCACCGAAGTGTTTTGCTTTCTTTATGATTAACCAAAGGGACCCGAAGTTGTTCACGTGGCCCAATAATACATCTTTGTTATTGCATTGCTATATTCTTCTATGATCCAAATGAAATTACGCACTAAGTCTAACTAAAACAAAACAAAGAAACAAAAGGCATACAATAAAACCACTCGTGCGGGTGGCCAACATGCCAATCATTGTGACCATAAGCCTGAACTGGGTATCTTCCACGTGGCAAGACTACACGTGTGGTTGAGAAGACGTATGCTATGTAGAAATTAATTGCGCACCAACTATGTACTTTAGTGTGGGCCTGGGATGTCCTTTACAGCCCGATTTGATTAGACTGGGATTTTTGATCACCATTCCCATAGAAAAGTCAAGCAAAAGATCTTTAGTGAGACAAAGCTTCATGATTTTACCACAGTAACCATGGCACTTTCACGTTGTCCCCATTTGGGGTCGCATCCGACACTATTATATAATTTATATTAAAAGAGAGAGAGAGTAAAAATAAAATTGTTCACTTAGGAAAGTAATGTACTGTGTATCTAGTGTCGTTGACTTTGGTTTAATAACTTATTACTATTTGTCTATTAGTGAGTAGTCTAGAATGGTGACCCTAACACAGTGTTCATTTTGTGATTATGCGAATAAGGCAACATTGATTTTGTCGCTTGCTATGAGGTGAAATCTCATGATTGATGTCTGTTTCGTTAACTGTTTTCAATTAAATGATAGATCATAGAATCATAAGCAACGTGGACCATGCCAATCAGTACAAATGGTCTACTTATTTTTCTTACTTAATTGAAAAAAAAAAAAAAAATTATTAAAGAAAATAGTTTATCTCCAACCCAATTTGGAAGAATTTTCTTTTAATTCATTATGTAGACAGTCAATCGGAGGAATCCTCTTCTAATCCACTACGTGACAAG
This sequence comes from Fagus sylvatica, assembly GCA_907173295.1. NCBI lineage: Eukaryota > Viridiplantae > Streptophyta > Magnoliopsida > Fagales > Fagaceae > Fagus > Fagus sylvatica. The sequence continues at coordinate 4,787,019 of OU015768.1, forward strand.
TAAATAGACTGTTCACGTATACTTTTAGTTATATGACTTTTTTAACGAGTCGAGTGACTTTTTTAAATAATACATATGAATGGTTTATTTATTTGTCACGTAATGGATTAAAGGAGGATTCCTCAAAATCAAATTGGAGGTAAACTATGTCCTTAATTAAAACTCAAACTAAAAAAAAAAACTCAAAAATGTTAATTTTATGTTTATATATAACACAATAATTAAAAAGAAAAAGAAAAAAATATTTTGATTATACTAATTGAAAATTAACAATATATCAATAACAAGAAAAGTCAATATTGAGCATAAAAAGTCAACCAATATGCAAAATCTTAAATAACTAATTTGATAGCAAGAAAGCAATGTAATACAAAAAAGGAGAAACCAATGTAATATTACTAAAATTATTTATAAAATGCCAATTTTTTTTTTTTGGGTATTATTTGATGATATAACATAATTCTTTATAGCTCTTTTGGCCTTTATCAAACTCTTGGATGTTTCTTTTCTTTTTCCTTGCTTCCATTATTCTATTAAAAAAAAAAGAAGGTTTATTAACAAAATAAAAAGAATATGCAAGTGGTAAAAACAATTATTTTATTTAAATAAGAAAGGAAAGTTTTGACATAAATCTTTTTGAAAGAGAAGAGAGACATTTGCTTTGTCCTATGGGCAAAGGGGCAAAGCCATAGTGCCCAAGCGGGGTGCTCATTTTTCTCCGGGGGGGAAAGAGGACGCAAAGAAAGAGAGGGGTGGACAAATGTCTAAGCAAAAAGGATACTATAGTTTGCATTTCTTTTTTTAAAAAAAAAATATAATTAAAGTTTTAAATATAAAGCATACATTTTTATTATACCCTTGTTGACTATGCGTCGCACAGGTTAAACTTAAAACTCAGCTCCACCCATATTCATTGTGACCCAATTTTTAGAGCTTATTTGAAAATATTATAAAATATTAACTGTATTATGATAATTAAAATTATGTTAAAAAGTAAAAACTGAGTATATAAATCGGTTAATTTTTATATATAACTAAAATCGAACAATTTAGAAGGAACAATTTGCATACTCTAATTAATAATTGAAAAAAATAATTAAGAGTACCCAAAATTATTTGTCATATATATTTTTTTTTATAAAAAAATATTAAATTTGAAATCATTCAAAATGACTAATGTCGTTTACTTATAATGCTTTCTATTTTTGTGTAGAAGAGGAATATTACTTTTCAATGCACCCATGTGTATGGATGAAATAAACAGCAACAAAAATAACCATAACCATTATTACATTACGATTTGTGGTCCTCTGGAGAAGAACTTTAGCAATTCATGTGTTTAGCAACAAATGTGTAATTTCCATTTTCCAAGAACATTGTAACTCATTTATGTTCTGCTTTAATTTATTATAAAAATCATGATTCGAATTATAAAAATAGAAAATGTCTAATTTTAAACTCGGTGACTGTTTATTTTATTTTTGGAGGTCATTAGACTTTTGGCCTAATGTCAATCCATCACTTTCACGAGAGGACAACCCGTGAACCAATACGATCAAACTATTCTAGATTTCAATAATCACGTGGACTCCTTGAAACTAATAAAAACACCGTTTGGTTTTTTGGTTTACTCAGCCTATCAAACAATAGTCCTCATAGATATAGCATACCTAATATTTATTTGGTTTGTATCTTTCTTATGAATCCCGAGAACCATGGCAATAATAGTCCCTTATGGCCTTATAGGATATGGCATTTATTTTGGTTGTATCTTTCTTATAAATCCATTATACATGACGCATGTAATGCTAAATCGGAGAAAAATTTAGATTTGGCCGTATCATTGTTGACTAAATAATAAGATACTTCCAAGAATTTGGAATACCATATCTCTCTCGAGAGCTTTCATTTTATTTTATGCCATCCTTTAATAATTTTTTTAAAAGAATTGTAAGCTTTGAGCTTGTGGAGAACAAGCAAAGTCTAAGCTGTATAAGTATAATACACACTGCAACCCAAAAAGAAAAAGTTGGACAAAGAAATTATTATGTCAGCGTTCGAGAAAAGAATTATGGGAAGGGTCCCACCCTTTACCTTCATGATGAATGATTGTGCAAACCAAGAAGACCTCAATCATTGCTCACGCGCGAGTTTGGCTGAAAACGTGGCCGCACGATGCTCCAAGAATTCTCACCCAACATTGTCAGCCAAATGATAGCATTTTGGGGCTCTACTTTCTGGTCACAATCTTTGACCAGTTCTAGCATTTTTGAATAGAATTCTCTCTCTCTCTCTCCGAAGCTAATTTGAACCAAGTTAAATTTTGGATGCAAGTTATAAATGATGATGTTTCTTCTTAGAATAATGCTTCTTGTCCTCTTATGGCTCGTAATAAATCAGATAATACTGTTTCGAAGGGCAAATGTTTGCACACGAAGAGAAAACATCTTTAGAAATAGATTTGAGTTCTCTATCACTCGCCCAAGCAAGATCGTGACAAAAATCTTGTCCCTGTTGAAATTAGAATAAATTGAATGAACGTACTTTAAGTTGTGAACAAAATGTTTATTAATATCCCTTTTGTCGACCATAATTGAAGATATGAGATTAATCTGAGGGTAGGTTTGTTTTATTATATGACTGATGAATCTCGTTGGCCTTAAATCATCTTGTCCGATTGGAACTAGTATAATTTTTCAAGGACAAGGAGCACGGATTAGACATTTAGACCAATGATATTATCATCTTTTGGCTTTTAATTTCTGACGTGTACCTTTTACTCTTTTAGTTGTTGTGAATTGTATTATTTGTTCTTTTCATTTATCCATTTTAATATAAGAATATATCATCATCAAATATTTAGTCTTAAATATCAAATAATATAGGGCAAACGATATGATTACGTATATGTGTTTGGAAGATGGTAGAAAGAAAAGGGGAGGAGGATGTTCACTGTTCAATAGGGTTTGGCTCGAATTCATGGTTATAAACGCAATCCAATTAGAACGGACAATAAGATATGTTATGTTTTTTATTTTGCTGAACAATACAATAGGCAAGGAATAATTATTGTTTCATTAGTTTTATAGTAATGGAGAAGAGCCAAACTCATTAAACAATATAATTATATTTAGCGTCCTGAACATGGAGCATAAAATTAGAATAGGTTGCAACTTGCACCGAAGGATTCTTGTCCTGACTCCTGAGATGCATGATGCATCGATTTAAGGCTTTAAGCAAGTGCTGGTGAAGATGCACTTTCTGAGTAACAAATTAGCCTTATTCTGCAATGCATCATTAAGGCAACATAGATCTAGAAATGTCAACCAAGCAACAAGTCAAAAAGGAGATTGAGGATTGTGTTTATCTTTCCTAGCAAGAAGTGCGAGGATTGTAGGGCCCTTGTACTTGGGCATTTTTCTAATAGTGGCCTTTCTGGCTTTTTATTTGGGTGTTTTTTTTTTTTTTTCTTCTTCTTTCAGATGGATTCATTACTCATAGCACAACTCATAGCCGTTGTGCTGAGTTTTAAAATATCCGTACCTTAAAAGGAGAGAATGTATAAAGCGAGAATTTTAATTACAGATGATGATCACTGCTTCTAATTAATTACCAGTGTTTTGAACTAGGTTTAATTTATAGATAAGAGGGCTTAAATTTTCTTGTTAGGGGGAAAAACACTTTAGCTTTGTTCCTAGGGATAGAAAGACCCAATTCAGTGTTCGATTGGTACAAGGACTGTTTGGAAAAAGTTGTATCCAAAAAAAGGAGATTTTAAATGCATCTGCAGTTTTAAATTCCCTCCCCACCAGCACCAAGGCTGACAAAATTTTGCTTTCAAGAATAATGCATCATTCATCAACAAAGGTTCCTACCGGCTACTCTACTCGACGGGGTCCAACATCAGCATCACACCATATTGTGCTTCCTAAATATATATTACAACAAATAAAGGCTTGCATTAAGGTAAAAATTTGCCCAAGGCCACTAAAACTTTATTTATTTAGACTTAGTGGAAGAGTATTGATGGGCAAGGAAGCACAATAAGCTTACGAGTTACGACAACAACAACTAAGAGTTCTTAGGACATTAGATTAGGTTTGAGGTGAATTGCCCTTCAAATTAAATAATGCTGCTCTTATTCTAAATAATAATATTAATAATGATCTTGTTTTTAGACATATCATGAAATCACCATAGAAAACCTTATAACAGAAAAGGTGGGCCTCCAATGTATAAAGTAGCCCAAGTATTCTATAAGATGTTCCATTCAGAACCTACAAAAATCACTTTTCCATTCAGATGGAAAATATATAAATTTGATCCATGTAGAGCCATAACCAACAAAAAGAAAACGACGACAATAATTGTCCTTCTTTTTCAATAGATAATTAACATCTATTGAGAATTGGCACAACCAAGAGAATAACTTTTTCTTTTTTGGGATAAATATAATGACCTAAATCTATGATATCCGCTCTATAATAATTGTTTTTTTATAATTAGGACAATATATCAATAATTTTTTTTTATTATAAACGGAAGTCAAGGACAAAAATCTTTACTCAGTCCACGATAGAACAAATGTCTAAATATAATAGTCTGGAATATGCATTTCATGGAAAACATTTCCCACCAACTATCAACTATGAATTTTCTTTTTTGACCAGTAGTTCACGCATGCACTCAGTGATAGAGATCAATGTTTAAAAGTAAAGAAAAACAAGGTTGCTTTTTCCCCCTTTTCCTTTTTTTTGGGGGGGGCACCCGGAGAAATAGTCATGACTTATGGGCTTGTTCAGTTGTTTGGGATAAAAGACTCAGAGAAAATATCATTCGTATGGAAATAAAAATTAAATATAGAAGGCCACTAGATCAATTCTCTTTAGTGTGATAATTTCCAGGACGTCACTTCACCCGAGTACTACGCTTTCGGTTCTAACATGCCAAAACTTTAAAACACACCGTTCCTACTGACAACATTCCACTAGATAATAACACTACCCCCACACTAAATTTCATACAAAAAGAAATACTAAGCCCATCGAATTGTATTCTCTAGGGCCAAAAACTGCGCTTCATGTGGACTAGATGTTTCATAAAGTTGCTTTCTTGTGCCCACTACCTCAACTTTTTTTTGCACTCAAAGCACATGCCATGTGTCATTAGTATATGCTCAAACAGAAATCGAATCCTATCATAATGCACCATCAACATGTAGGGAGTATATAATTAACATTTCAAGCCAGTCTATGAACCCTACAATATCCTAGAAGCCGATCCACTTCACTATAATAGTAACTACGTTTAGCAGCATCCCAACTGCCACTAGACCACCATTATAGAGAGAGGATAAAATCTGCACAATTCAATCCACATGTCTTAAAATGGGTTTTAAAAGTAAAGAGGAAACAGTTGGAAGCCGTATTCGTTTGAAAAGTCTATAAGTCATACAAAGCATCCCAGGATGATTCATTTTATATAGTGCAAAACTAAACCCATGCTGTTTGAATTATAACAACAAAGAAAGAAAGAAAAACAGTGTTATATGCAGCAATCATTTACAGGCATCCTCAATACTCATCTATTATCCAACATGAGAGGTCCCAGCATATACCTTTGGAAGAAGTGTGTTAGAGGGCCACGTACTCATTAATTTAAAGCAATCATGCCACTTGTATGTCACCCACTACAACCAGTTGTTCATTCCATTTTTCTTTTTCTTCTGTTGCTCATGATAACTCATACCTTGAGCCATGCTCGAGGGCAACAGAAAAAAATGGTCCCATGGGGGACCACGATAGCTTTACTAAGCCGAGAATAATATGACCAAGCAAAGTGTGCAAGTTTTTCTGGTCTTGCCAAATTTGCTGTTATCAGCTTCTTTCCCCCACCCCCACCCCCCCAAAAAAAAGGGAGAATAGCAGTCTATCCCTTTTTTACACAGCAAAATCTCATCTGAGACCATGACAATGTTGCAAATCTATCACCAAAATCAACAAATTTAACAGAAAAGTAAACGAAAACAATCAAAGTAATCATTTTTTTATATATTGTTTTCACAAGTCAGGAAAAAAAAAAAGAAAGTATTCTGATTTCTGAAAGCCTTAACCAAACTCAAATTTAAGCAAAAGTTACCATAAACTAGCTTTATTGCCAAGTTATACCTTTTACAATCCATTGCCTTATAGTATTTATATCCTGAATATGGTTAGTCTAATTACATTACTGAACTAAAGCCTTTTATCCCTCGCCCCCCTCTCTCAATCTGTGTGTGCACGTGTGTGCTAGTTAATAATGTAAATATGATATTGCTCATAAAGTAACTTAGACCCCACATGGAATTTTGATCCGTTCATTGAGGCACCTCGATCTAATTTCCACAACACTCATATTTGTAATTTCCCTTCGTAACATCTCTCTAGTTCGTTGTGTGAGAATATGCTGTTGTCATTGTCCTATTCTAAAAATAATAACCAAGATAAGAAAAAAGAAAAAGAAAAAAGAAGCTATATAAAATAAAGGCATCTGGAATCCACTCTAATATGCTTAGCCAAAAATAAATAAATTATAGGTAATAAAAAGAAATAAGAGCCACATGACATGACATGACATATTCGGCTAATATTACAGGCCATTAGGACCCATTCATCATTGGATTCTCTTTTTTTCTTCATCACAAACTCTAACTTTCAACTATTAATCTGTAAGTTTGTAACTCCTCGTGTCTCAAACCTGAATATGAAAATATGTAACAACTTTATCCGCAGAACATGTAAGCATAAAATTTCTTAAGCCAAACTGAATTTACAAGACGATGAGGGGAAAATCAATAGGAAGTTGCGTTTTCTCTTGGCTCAAAATGTATATCTTGTTTACGTGTGAAGAAACGGTATTTGGCAAATTCTCATGCCCTTTGTGTATGGGATATGAAAAAGGATAAAAAAAGAATCATACCATCTACCTTAGGGAAGAGGCAGGCAGGAGTCCTTGTCACCAATATCAGTACTCAATCATCTAATAAAGCGAAAGCCAAATGAATTGAAGGTAAGCAATGAGCCATTCTCAGCTAAAGTAAACAGCTGCAAGATTTCACTGCCATACATGCTCACATGGACAATGGTAATGGCAATCTTCTCTCCCTCTTCCTGGCCAGTGCCAGCCTAGATATTCTTAGGCGTATGGGAAGAAAGATACCAAGGCAGATAATGACAAAAGAAAGCCAAAAGTGCCTGAAGTACAGGGACACATAGGATGATATGACAAGCATGCTAAACACTAAGGCCCAAAAGATTGCCACAGAAACATCAGCCCTGCATGAAGTTAACAGATCATTTTACTTAAAATGCGTTTTAGGCACTGATGATGGAGTCATCACTAATCTAGATAATAAAGAGAGGTTCCCTTAAGATAAGTTTCATAAAATAATAGACAAGATTTGAATGAAAAGGTGAATACAATACTTATAAAAAAAAAATGAAAAAAAGTGAATACAATGAAACGGGGAATTAGACAGTTGAGTATATCCAAGAGCAGATTAATTAGAGAAAGAATGTTACTGCAGAATTAATTAAATGATGACTGAATAGCCTACAAGCAAAGAAAAACCGAGTAATCATGTCCAATAAAATCCTGACTAAGTTGATCCCTGTGCAATCACACCCTCTTCCCCCATACTCCTCCCATGCTTGACATATTCAAACTAGCCGTAACCTCAATGGGTATGATCAATGTTGTCACAACTATACAGTATACAATCATCCATCTACAGTTAAAGTTGTAAACCTGACCAAGTAGATCCAGCACTTTCAAGTAGTGATGCCTCCTCATGATCACCCCAATGGTTGGTTTGGATATAGGTATTTATAGAGAAGGATTTGGATTTCAACTTTTAGTTTAAATGACTTGAATATAGTACGAAATGGCAAGTTTTTTTTTTTTCTATTGATGAAATTTATGAATAGATTTGAGCTTTATTAATATATGGATTTGGAGTGATTAGGTGCAAGATGTCATTTCAAATCCATAATTTTCAAGTATTTTTGTTCGAGCAAAATCTTCAAAGCTCAAATCATCATGTCTCGTTAAATTTTTATCCAGCTATTTATACTAGCAATTGGTTTTAAAATCCCTCGATTTTAAATTCTCAAATCCAAACACAACCCAAGGGAATTATGGGTGGATTTCTATGCTGATACAAAAGATAACAGCCCCTTTTTTATCTCAAAGATCTTTATACAGCAACCCCTCTTTAGGATGATGTGGGCTTGAGATGCTTTCCAAATAACCCTTACTTCTAACATGTAAGACATGGTATCTAAATGAGTTTGGGGGAACAAAATTCTGAAGCAACATCACAGACTTCTAAAACCCTCGATCTCCAAGTACCATGGTAGTGGAAACTTATAACATATTAATTGGTTAGGACTGTATAATACATTAGCTCTTCCACTGCAACTAATATCAATGCTTGGATTTTCCAGGATATTTGACATAGAGAAAACAGATAGCATTGGTTATCAAAAAGTTAAAAAGCTATTTTAAGTTTGTGGGAAAATATATGGACGTAACAAAGTTGAACCTAGCTCACTCCATGCAATTTATAAACACTTTAGTCAACAGCCTTTGCCACTGCAACAATTGCCCATATTTAAATGTGACCCTCACTATATTCCCTTATCTAAAACTAATCTTAATAATTTTCACTTCAAAGCTTGTTGGCTCTAACAAAACCAATCCCAAGAGTTTCTGGAAAAGAAAGGACTATCTAAACACCACCCTTCGAATTGGCCCGAGTTAGGCGAAACTCAGCTCAACCAGGCTCATTTATGCCACCATTAAGAGAGTGATATATTATTGATACCCAAATGCTTTTCTTTCTTCTTTTTTTTCTTTTTTTGGCTAACGTGGGTGTCCAAAGCTCTTCGAGCACATGACTATTCCCTTGGGTGTGTAGTCCCCCGTCCCATGCACACTAGTTAATTACAATGAGTAATCTCTTGGGGGTGGGCCAAGATAGCCATATGCTTAATTGCAAAAAATCACCAGAAATTGGAAACTCCTTAAGAAGTGGCCAAAAGTCCATATGGTTGAAGTAATACTTAAACTACCTCATAACCCACCTAGTGCCTGTACCAGGAGAAACTGCTGGAACTAAAAAAGGACTATCTATTCATATGCTTTTGAATGGTCTTGTTAGTCTTCAAATATATACTAAAACTTTATTTTGTAGGAATCAAAAGATTTAGAAAAGAAAGTTAATCCAAACCAGTTTCCTTCATAAGGAACGTTGGCTCAATGAGGGTTTGATTTTAACTACTAAATGACTAGGTCAATTGAGCTGAGACAAACAGTGCATGGTATCTCAAATTAATAAACTTCTTAAAGGACCAACAGTTAACTTTGGCATATGGGGGGTAAAACAAAGATAAACCAAAAATTCACACAAAAGTGTGGATTCAAAATTCAGTGGAAGAGCCCATGATTAGTTTATGTCATTTTATCCAGACTCAGTTAGGACTTTTCTGACTTCGGATTTTAAATCGAACTTCAATTTCTTAGTTTCCAAGAATCTTTTGGGCAGATGGAATGTCTTTCTTAACAATGGTGAGTGAAACAATCAACATTTGCAATTTTGCAAAAAAGTATCTACAGCTGACCTGGAAAAGACTCTAAAACATTGATGCCCAAGAGCAATTTACAGGAACACCTAACTGGTAGGATTCACAGCCACACAAAAGCACACTGAAAATGGCCGTACTTTCGGGAGTGGGTGTTATCTGGTCAAGTCAAGGATCTCTCGTTTGCTTGACGGATTGGGAAGCACTCCTCTTCAGTATGGAACCTTGTCCCTGCTTGTTTGATGTTGACCATCTGGAGAGAACGCAACAGGTGTGTTTTTGAGGATTTGGAGAGCCCCGAGAGCCAAATCTTAGTTACTTTTTCTACTTCCCTGTATCAGTGGTCTAGGGTTTCGGGTTTTACTTCATCTTCTTCCTTTGTTAGTTTTACTGAAACTCTAGGACTCACTCATATTTCTCCCTCTTTGTAATGATTTAACCCTCTCATGTTCATACTTTATGCACACAGAGGGTCTTTCTTTTAATAAAATCTCTATTACTTATAAAAAAAAAATGGCACACAAATAGTCATAGAAATGTGGAAAGTAGAAACAACGGAAATGGTTAAACTTTGTTTCAGTGACTAAGGTACAATTCTTTGGGAGGCCTAGTCCTGTTAGATAAGGAGATCTGCAAAAATCGACCCATGAAGTTAGTTAAATTCACTTGTGAAGAAAACCTAAGTCCATATTACCACTCGACCCTTCTAAGTCCTAAGCCTTTTCTACATCAAACAATGCCCTAATTTCTTTTTCTTTTTCTGATAAGTAATAAGTTTTATTGATCATTGAAAAAAGAATACAACAAGAACACTAGACGTGTGCTTGGCGAAAGATTAATTTCAAACAGAACAATAATCAAAGAACTCCAAGAAATTGGAGAAAGGAAACAAACTAGTGGCAGCCATCCAATCAAACAATGCCCTAATTTCCAAACTTATCGAGCTGATCCCCCCCCCCCCCCTTCCCTTTATATAAATCCGTGCTCGGATTACCACTATAAGTCCAAAGCAATTAAGGCCAAATGTACAAAGAGTTAAACTCATGAATGTTTCATTTATCCATCCTAGTTGACAATCTACCATGGTTTCAAATATATACTGCAATGGTGTCCATAGCATTCCATATCAAATTGTGATTAAAAGATAATACGATATTCTAGACGTGAATTCTTAAACAACTATAACTAAGGCATGTGACGACACTCGCGAATCATACTTTTATGACTGAATCAAAGAATTCTAATAAAACCACAATCAGGTTTAAGATCTCAAAATTTAAAACCCACACTACCAAGGTGAGAGAATGGAGGGATACCTTGATGACTCTCAAGATCATTCCCTAGTTGTGTCCCTCTCAAGCTGTCCACAGATTCAACAACCCCTCGTAATTCATCAATGACTTGAAACCATGTAGACCAATCATCCTACAGGCGTTTGATCACTTGGAGGTATTTCTTTGAGAATATGCACTAATGTTAATATAGGCACTCACTCTTTGCCGTACCACTCTCTCTGCCTATTTGTTTTCTTGGCCAATATATATATATATATAAGTGGTAGTTAAAAGTTGGCTAGGACTTCTAATTTTAATCAACTTAGGTACTAGCAGTTTGGTTGATAAAAGATTCTTATCTCTAGGAAATCAAAAGTTGCCTTTTTTTTTTTCCCTCTATTGGGACCGGGTATTACAATCTCCCCCACTTATAAGAATTTAGTCCTATGAATTCATTCTAAACTGTACGAATACATCACACTTCCACTGCTCAACTCTAATGCCACAATTTGTAACGGTCTACAGAATTTCCTCAATCATCCATCATAGTATAAGAACCATTAAGTTACAGAAATCCTTTAGTTACATATAACTTTGGTCTAAGTAATTCTTTTAATTCCTTTCATACAAAATAAGCATTGCATGACCTATTTTTCAGAAACAACCCAATAATCCAATAGTTCATCAATGACTAGTCTCAAATTAATCAAAAAACTAATGGAGTCTCCAAAAGTATAACGAAAGAAAATTCACAATTCGAGGTTCACAACAAATCACTAAACTCTAACGTCCATTTAATTCTATACTTCACGATTAAGTATGGTCTCTATTCTCTTATAAGTTCAAAACCGTTTCACAATATATCCATGTACTTTTTAACTCAAAGTTTATAACAAAAAAAAGTCCAAAGTCTCCTTAGATACTCAATTGAGCACTAATTCAGTCAATGTCATAGAATGCCTCAAATCAACAATAAAAACTATCTTTTGCAATTAAAAAAAATTTAAATCACCTCTAACTTCTAGATAGTCAAATACGATGATAATTGGGCTTAAGTAATTAAGCAAATCGAGTTCCTCATAATATAGAACTATAGTCTCCAAGCGTACATTGGCTAGAAAAGACAATATCCATAAACCGTGTCAAACCTTTATGAACAGAAAATCTTTGAGATCAACTAAATAAAACAGCCCAAATTTTTACCTTACTAGAAAGCAGGCCTAACAACCTCAATCTTATAATACTATATAATTCATAAGTTCTAAACATTTGTCACTATAGGATCCAAAGTGTTACAATTGAATACACTGATATACCTCTCAAGTTCTGAGAAGGAAAAATATTATCATTCGCCTTTCATCAATATATAAATAAAGTCAAAGATTAGAAACTCATGAATAATCTCCAACAATTTCTTTGTTTATTTTATGTTATTGAATCACGATTTCAGTTCCTCAATACCTCTCATATTGATAGCATCACTCTTATACTTCAAATCAAAATTATACTCCTTTTAGAGTTGATAAATCTACACCATTGTAAAGCCAACGTCAAAGCAACCCAATTATTCTTAATAAGACCAATCCGTAGAACTCATATAAAATTTATATCGAAAACAACAGTTACTGTTTGAGAAACATATCTCTAGAAATTTTGTTTTTCCTCAAAGTACTTTGTGTATAGAAATTCCCAAAGAGACCTTAAGTGTCAAACTAGCCATTTCCTTAATGTCACTCTTATAGATTTCTCCAATCGCACCTAATCATCATATGAGGCTAAAAAGAATTTAGATCTTCTCTATTCTTTAGGTACTATAGTCTAATTAACACAATGATGTTTTCATTCGACTCATTAAACGAATTAGTGCTTCATAATTCTGCCATCAAATATAAACTTATAATTCCTGGTTGAAAAGACAATGTCTATAAAAAGTATCAACCCTAAAAAAAATTCCAACAGATTACTCTAAGCTTAGCTAGGTACAAGAGTCAAAAACTTTAGAACCACTGAAATCTTTCAATGATCAAATCACATCTATATATCAAAACCTTAACCTCGAAAATTTCCAGCATATAACTCTTAGAGAGAACAACTAGGAACTACTAAATCTTGTAAGCTTGCTAAGTAAAAACTATCCAAAAATATTTATCTAACTGGAAAGTTAGTCCAATACCCCAAAACTTATGTAATATAAAATTGATAAGTCCTAAATATATGCCAATGTAGAACCTAAGGCACCACAATTAATTATACTAATTAATTCTCACAAACAATTTAGAAAAGAATATCATTGTGTTCCAAAATAAGATATCTTGTCACCATAATCTATATTGAACTCAAGGAACAACATCCTATCAAAATAAAATTCGTGAGTTAATTAAATGATACCACTAACCATTGCATTCTACACCATATGTAAAATCACAATTCGCTTCCAATTGAAAGTTTCAATCCATTAACTTCATATCAACTAAAATAAACAAACAAACAAAAATGGTCAAGATCAATTTGTAGCCGACCCTATTAGTATATTGAGGATCCATACTCAATCCCAAAATGTTGGAACTAAAGCTTAGTTGTTGTTATTGTTTTGATGGTCTTTTCAACTAAAGCCAAGCAAATGCCAATGAATGTAAGCTACTAACTTCAATAGTTAACAATAAAATTCCTCATCACCACTGACCATAAAAAGCACTTCAAGTAACAAAATCCAAATCCACACATTTGAGTGCACTATAGTCCATGCTCCAATTAATTCCAAACAAAAATGAATCCACCAAATCAATACCACTTAGAAGCAAGAATTTCTCAATCTACACAGCCTAAACAAAATCAGATCCCATTTATTGCAACCTAAACACTCAGCCTCAGCCTCAATTTATAACTCTCATTCTGAATCACAATTTACATATATTTTCTTTACCATTTAAGATCCCAAGCCCTACCAAACCGCAATTTCCACAAACTCAATTGAAGTTTCAGTGCTAAATTTTCACTAGCAAACACATATAACTCTAATTTAATGCATTAGCAAGCACTCTATGAAATTTCAAGATAAAGAAACAGCTTCGAATAAATAATAATGAAGAATTCGAGAAGAGTAAAGAGGCGGTACCTACCAGGAAAAGATATGAGGTTTTGGGGAGAAGATTGTAAGAGCATGACACTTGTGCTGGGATCGGATCTGGTAATCTCTCAGTTGCTCCACAAGTTTGGACCGGGTTATCATTTCTCGGAGATCGGAGATCTTCTTCTCCGACCTTCTAAATCACCAATAACCCCAATCCAAACGCCAAGATTTCCAAGCTCGAGTGGAGTTACGGTTTCTGAGAAGCCAAACACATTCAAAAGGAATTCCGGTTCGAGAATAGCCCGGTTCCGAGATCCAAAAACGAGTCCAGGTGAAGAGTGAAGAAACCGAGGAAACAGTGAAATCTGTTTGCCTGTTGCAGTGACTGCGCGGTTTTTCTTTTTGTTTTTTTAATCAATATATTTATACAATATATATTCTTTTTTTTATTTTTTCTTTTTTTATTAAAGTAGTAGAAATTTTATTTATTGAAAAACACATACAAATACGAAAAAATCTCAAGGAATTTATATATATCTATATGACCATATCGTGTCTATCTAAGATATTTTTTGATAGGGGTGCTTATCAAACAAAATAATACATCGATATCTATTGTAAAAAATATATATAAAAAATAAATACAAAACTTTTAACATTTGTTGACTCATGAGTCATAAGCTTAAGAACATCTTCATTGAGTCTCTGCACCTTATCCTTTTTTTTTTTTTTTTTTTTTTTTTTTTTAAATTATAAATTGTATTAAATTGTGTTAGTTTAAACTAATTATTACGTACTTCCTTTTGAATAAAAGAAAAATCGAATACTAAACCTATTCTTAATCTAATTAAGTTTTGTTTGGTCTTTTTAAATTAAATAATGTAATTGTGTTCCACAATCCACATATTCTCTAAGTTAATTGTTAACTTATTAATTAATATGTATCATTTGTGAGTCTAATAAATACTAAGAATATTTCATGTACATATGACAATTATTCTATATATCCATTTGATGTAAAAATTATATAGTATACTCTTTGCATACAAAGAATATTTTATAGCAAGTATGATCCATAAACCTATGAACCCTTGTTAGTTCATTCATAATGAATTAGGCAATTTTTTAGCTAAATTTTTTCTAAAATGCACTTTTCCATTTTAGTTAGTTCACTTTTCAAATGCACTCTTCAAGGATTCAACCAACTCTCCATTTATTTTTCTATCTTATTAAAATATTTTTTTTTATTGTACCAAATACATTCAATACAAAAGGCACCAAGCAATCACAATCCAAAGCCAACCAATTAATACGGTTTTTCGATCGTTATCCCCATCTAAACTCTATAGACAAGATAATTATAGAATATTTCAATAGTATATTAATATAATACTCTATTCTCACATGAATGATAAGACCCTCCTAATTAAATTTAAGGTGGAATCTATCATTGATATGAGACAATGAAGAACGCTATTAATATATTCTTAAAGTAT
Source organism: Fagus sylvatica (assembly GCA_907173295.1). NCBI lineage: Eukaryota > Viridiplantae > Streptophyta > Magnoliopsida > Fagales > Fagaceae > Fagus > Fagus sylvatica. The sequence goes on from OU015768.1 coordinate 4,802,479, forward strand.
TATATAATTGTACTCTACACATTGGTTACATAATGAATAAATGTTATAGAATTATAGTACAACCAAACCCCACAAACCCATGTCAAGTCCTGAGCATGGAGGCCCAATCTCCAAAATAACTACAGAAAATCAGGGGAAAAACAAAATGCTACCGGCTACCGCAGTACAACTTCAGTTCATTTTCTTAACTCATCTGAAGAGCGACCCAATTTTATCTAGTGAGAACAGATAGTTGGGTCAGCTTAACACGTTTGGACAAATTTAGTGATGGGCTGGCAGCAGTTCGACCTGAGGATCAGCCCAGGCACTCCCTGAGACTAAAAATGGCGTTGCACGATTTGAGCCTAATGTAACTTAAACACTATAATTACATATTATTGGACTTCATAGACAACAACTAGTCCGTTGTCGTCCAGCGGTTAGGATATCTGGCTTTCACCCAGGAGACCCGGGTTCGATTCCCGGCAACGGAAATTTTTTATTTAAATTTGTTCTTTTCCTTTTTGTTCAGAACGACCCGGGTTCAGTTTTCAGTTTTCAGTTTTCACGACTCAATCGCACTTACTAATGTTAAAAATGTTTCAAGCCTAGAAGTGAGCTTTCACAAAACCCCACAACCTTCCAAAATGTTTTTAAATTTGAAAGCAAACGAAACCGAACCCAGCAGTTGAACTCAACCATCGTATTGTTACTTAGTGAGCTGTAGACATTGACATTCACTGATTCGTAACTCTTTTTATCTGGACATCATTCATCCTAATACTAAATCATCAGAGATTCGGCACACAGAAGAAATAATTTTTTACTAATAACGCAATGTCTGCATTCATCACATTTAAATTTCATCTTAAACCTGCCTTTGGCATGGAACATCAACATACCGCATGCAGTATGTACAAAAATGGCTATCTCATACATTTACAAAATGAAAAAAGAGCCCTTCCATGGCATTGTTCTGCTCCTACCCGTTCAAGCCAACTCAAAACACAAAAAATTCATAGATAATACAGCCCCCCAATCACCAAGTTCCATGTCCACAAAACAAGTATTTAGCTGTTCAGCGTAGAGAGCATGCCTCCAGTGGCAGTTGGTATCACCACCTCCCAACCAGGGCCTTTGAGGGGAATTGCAGCAGCAGCACCTTTGGATTCTTCATCATCGTTCAATGCACCTACAACCAGATCACTCCGATCCAAGACCTTCTCCAATTCTTCATCAGTAATATCTGTCTGTATCATTTTATCTTCAGCTGTTTCTGCCTCTCGGAGTAATGCCAGCAGATCCTCATCCTGCATTATACGAACTCATTAACTTTAAAATGCTAGTTCACCAACCAATCAGAGATAACAATTCTAATTCTCATGGCTCTTCTGCTCAGACTTTAATCTAAAACTAGCCCCACTGGCAATTATGTAAATCACAACTTAACAAACTAAGCCCACTAAAAATTCAGGAAGCAAGCCCCAGCCACAGCCACAGCCCCAGCCTGTCTATTCTATTCATTAACAAGAATGCCCATAAATAACACATTCTCATTTAAGATTAGTTTAAAAAAGGGAAAAAAAATAAAAAGTAATGATAAAGTTTATCACTTTATCTCCAAACCAGTATGGAAGAAAATTCCTACAACCCTCTACATGGCGACTCAAACGACTATACATGTGTCATGTGACTTGTAAAAATAATACACGTGGATTATCAATTGCCAACATAATAGATAGGAGAAGATTCCTCCACACTGGTTTGGAGGTAAACTATGTTCAAAAAGTAATATATTAAAGGAAATCAGTTTGAGACATCTAAATATCTTCCCATATCAAAGCACAATCTGCTAGTAAAATTCTAGAAAACCACATACCAACATATAGTAATTAACATATTTGGAGAAGAAATAGAGTGCATATGGCAAACCTCTAAGTCATCTGTGCAGTTAGGCTTGTTTCTTTCTTGGTGAAACTGCCCTTTCCCGATTACCACATGCTCAAGTTTCAACTTGCTAAAAGCTCTTTTCAAGATGCGATTCTGTTGACAGAAACTTTGTCAAAAAAAATTCAACCACCATAACAAGAACAGGCATGGTTTCTCTCAGCTAAATGACCATAAGAGTTACCTCTACAGATTGAGCTGTTGAAAGCCTGTAAACATGAACAGGCTTGGTTTGACCAATCCTATGACATCTATCCATGGCCTGCAAATCCATTTGAGGGTTCTGGGATGCAAAAGAAAAGAAATCATTTTAAACCTTTACAAACTTTGAATACATTATTATAAGGGAAACAAAAGAAAGTGATAAGAGAATATGACATCATGAAAATACCCAATCACTGTCATAGAGTATACAAGTATCAGCTGCGGTGAGGTTGATACCCAGTCCACCAGCCCTGGTACTTAAAAGAAATATTCTGTAATTGCTGTCCACATCATTGAACTCCTCGATCTGATTACAAACATAGATGATTCACCAATAAGCTAGAATTGATAACACTTCACAATATCCATTTTACGAACACCCCCAAAAAAATCAAGTTTTATTACACAATAAGAACACAGGATCATGCCTAGAAGAGAGAAACAGGACATCCTCATTAACACATGATAATACACATTGCACACTCAAACAACACAACTAGAATCATACTGTTTGCCAGAGTTTGTTCCACTTTCAATTATAGTCACAAACAGCTATATGGATTTCTCTGAAAAGAAATTATGATTACATCCTTCAGCTAAACAGGACTCATTAAACAAAACCATAACTACATCATATTGTATTAACAGGGGTAAGACTGCAATCGATCAGCAGGAGCATATTTCCTTCACCAGTACAGTCATGCCACCCTAGGTGCTTAGATTGCATTGAAGGTGCAAAAAGAGAAAAGGAAATGACAAAGAAAGACAAACTACTCAGTATAATTCTTAGTCTTAAGTTTCATAAGATGCTAAACCGGCTTGCACCAAAATAAACAGGACTTTTGGATGAAACAGCACATCAGAATTGAGTATGACACACCAATGGCTACTAAGACTCTGGATATCATTACCAGCTTCCCATTCTTACTTACCTTCACTGCACTGCAACTTAAATATTTAGGCAATGGGTGTAGATTTACAAGGCTGGTGTATAACAACTTCTTAAATCCATATAATGAGTAATTCAGGAATAAATATAACTAGGCTTCAAATTCTCGTAAAATTTAAAGAAGCATAAAACCTGTCTTCTCCTCTCGTCTAGCTTCACATTTCCATCAATTCTACAAACTTCATGTCCTTTTTCAATAAAGTAGTAATGCATGATATCCAGAACTTTAGTCCACTGGGAGAAGATCAAAACCTGATAGCAAATGTAATGGAAGATGAGTAGGCAGCTCAATAACAAATGAGAATACATGTGAACTAACAACTGAAAACATACTTTATGTTTACGGGCAAACAACTGTTCCAACAGCCGGTCCAGCAAGCGGAATTTACCACACTGTTCAACTATCTTTTCAACAGGCGGGTAGAAATCTGTTAAAGAAAAAATAAGGAAAAAGTAATGAGTTAGGTGAATTGTACAGTACCTATTTGATGTGAAAACACAAAATAAATTGCAAAATAAATAAATAAATACATGAGCCATCAAAGGCAGACTCCAAGAGGTCAGGATGGTTGCAGTTCTTCCGAAGTTGGATCATCAGATTATTAAGCTTTCCTCTCATACCTTTACGCCCTGCAAATTACAACTGAAAAATAAAATAAAACATGTCAAAGTTGATATACTGTATGATCATCCAAAATCCTGATCCAGCTTATAACACACACACAACCAATATGATACAACATAATACGATCTAATGCTAAATCATATTCAAAGAACTACCCAAGGGACGCAAAACCAACTACCATAAGCCATTCTCCCAACCTGTGAATCAGAACCTAAGATCCCAAAGCCATAATCCATGCTTTTTTTTTTCTAGAACTGGACACTGGATGCTGTTGTGCATTAGAGTGGACAAGCAAAGGAAAGGACTTAACTACAGAAAAAAATTAATAAATTAAATTTAAAATCAATAGTACAGATGATGGAGTCGTCACTAAATCTTTTTCTTCTAATTTGTCATTAAATTCAACAATCTATAAGAAAACAAGGATCATTAGGTCAGCTATTTGTGCCTTTGGCAAGCTTTATTTTAAATGATCTGGCACATTGACATTGGTAGCAACAGCCTTAAATAATACCCTAATTCATACAGAATGCTCCCATCATCAATGCACAATGAAACTTTATGATTGTACCTTGAAACTTAATAAAAATAAATAAATAAAATAAAAAAGACCCATTCCCTAAGTACCGACATGAGGAAGGAGAATAAAAGGAAATCCAGAAAAATAAATTGCACAGGGCATGTCTTTCTTTTTTCAATGCACAATCATTGGAGCATTCACTAACAAAACTGATCTAGTACCAGTGCTTGCATTCTCAATCAAATAGCCTTCCAAGGTCTTGTTAATTAAATGATCCTGGAAACTCTTCTGAAGGTCAGTCATGGTAGCATACAGTATGATCTCTTTTTTTCGAGGCAACATGTGCTCAACATCAGCCTTCATTCTTCTTAGAAGAAATGGACGCAATATAGCATGGAGTTTCGCTACCACCTGCAGGTAATAAAAAGCCAATAAGCACTATATATTCATTGTAAATTGCTTAACATGTAAATCTACAATTATAGCAAGAATAAATACTTGAGTCCTTCTCCTCTCTTCCAATTCTTCCTTCATTAATTCACTGTTGCACTTTCCTGACAGATCAAACCTGAAAAGAAGTGACTCAAAAACTAGATAATTGGCCATATGCAGTATACATCATCATCAGTGAATTGTAATCCCTGTTCTTGCAACAAGCTTACACAGTCTTGATATATCAAAATCAATAAATATTCCACCCAAACTCATAGAATCAAACTGAAGCAAGTACTAACCTCAATCCTAACTGCATAAGTAGGATGTATATGTTTATCATGTCTGTAGCTCAAAGTGCATGATCAACAGCAAAGTTGAGAATCCAACAGACATGGATGCTTAAGTTCTTCTAAAATATCTACAGTGTTTGTATGATTACTATGTTTTATTTTTTGCTGGATGTTTGATGAGAGAGAGAGAGAGAGAGAGAGAGAGAGAGTATGTTTGAGATAATAAGAATGGAGAACAAACAAATAAGTCCAAAGGAAGAAAATCTGGAAGAGATTGAATGAACTCTTATTAAACATCATAGTGATGTAGGAAAGGTCATCACACCCCCAAGTTTCGTAACCAAGGAAAAACATTTCAATAATGATTTTAAACTGTAATGAAATACACAATTAAAAATGAATGACCAATTTCTATCTAGAGCTGGATGCTAAAACCACATTTTACCAAACGAATGCTACAAATGTACTTGTGGGATTGCCACAATATTTAGGGAAATCATATGGATATATGACTATCTTTTCCAACTGAGAATATATCAGCATTTAGAAATAAAGACGCAAATTGGAGTATCTGTTTAGCAAGAGGGTAGCAAAAATAGTACTAATGGAGTATGAACTCTATCATTATATTTTAAATTGCCATTTTACTTAAAAAGATAGTTCAACTTTGCAGAAAACAGGTGAGTTTACAAGACTAACATACATCAGACTATAGTCCAAAGAACACGGCCCCATAAAATATGGGGGAAAAAAACAGATAGGCAAAGCATACTTACCATGACTCAAACTCTGCATGAGATGAGAAAATATCAGGCAAAATGAAGTTTAATAATGACCAAAGCTCTGCCAAATTATTCTGCAGAGGTGTTCCAGTTAACAGAAGCTTATTTTCTACAGGTAAGTATTTCAATTCCTTCAGCAATTTGCAATTGGCGTTTTTCAACCTGTGCCCCTACAAGAAGGAAGATACAGTTCAGAAAAAAAGAAGCACAATTCCTGCTTCAACATGTCACCGAAAGCAAAATCTGATCTGCAGACAAATTAGTCAGATCACTCACCTCATCAATCACAAGATATTTCCAACTATAATGCCTCAAAAACTTTTTTGAATCGCTTAAGGCCACCTCATATGAAGTCACAATTATAGGAAATTTGGAGCCAATTGTTCTAGGCATGTGCTTCCTTCGTAACTCATCCCTTTGTTTCTTGTCACCATGGTAGATAATAGCATTGATTGAGGGTGTAAACCTTTTTGAAGAAATCCATTAAAGAAAAAAGATGAAAGAATTTTAAAACAAAAATATAGAGGATGCACATTGAGGAAGAAAGACTTGATTCAGGCTAGTTTAGCAAAAATTCAAGATGAGAATTTACCTTGAAATCTCATTTAGCCAATTAGAGAGAGTAGAAAGAGGAGCAATTACTAAATATGGGCCATCCAATCCCTTTCCTTTTAAATGCGCAAGAAAGCCAATGGTTTGAATTGTTTTCCCAAGCCCCATTTGATCTGCAAGGATCCCATTCAGCCCATTTTGCCATAATGATATCAACCACTTTACACCCTTGATTTGATAGGACTTCAATTTCCCACCAGTTAACAAAGGTACAAGTTCATTCTGTTCTTTCTCAGATCTTTCTTCCTCAGTCAGGTTCACATCTTCACCTTTCTCAGCTTCTTCGGATCTTGTAAGCATGGCTGCAACTGCCCTCTTGGCCTTCCTCTAAAAAAAAATTAATAATAGGAAATCTGGAAAATGTTAAAATACACTAATAGAATATCTGATAAAGACTTATATAAGCTGATTAATTGTGAATAGAAAAAACTATATCGTCGGGCTTATAAAACTGGTTGCTTAAAAGTGGTCCATAAACGGGATGACAAAAAATGTCTACTAAATGTTGGAATAATATATTTAACTTTCCCGGTATCAAAAAGCCAGTAAATATGCATCCCTTGACCAAAACTGATACACTTTATGTAGGAAAAAGAATGCATCCAGACAACCAACAAGCTTGGTAGACAGAGAATAAGAGAAATGCTCACGGTATTGTACTGTGCAGCAGCTTTTCTTTTTGATCCACGACCTCTCTTCTTTTCAACAGTGTTACTTTCTTTCTCCACTCCATTCTAGCCATGCAAATCATAGAGTAACTCAGTCAGCAAAAGGAAAAGTGAATTCTCCTAACCATAAAAATTCATCTGAGAAAAGTGCATGAGGGGATACAGCTGTGATATCATCCATTTTTTCCAGCAAAAACTCAGAGTACAGCTGAGTTTGTGTTAGAAGCTCATCCAATTTGGTAAACTGGGTATCATTCAAGTGGGGTTCCTCCTCAGGCTCCTTTTTTCGTTCTTCCTCCTCTGCCTTGATCCGAGCTTCTAACAGCTTCTCTTCTTCCTCAACTATGTTTTTTGATATCAAAGAGGAATCTCCATTTTTTGCATCTGGAAGTATTTCTTCCTCTGACTTAACTTCCACTTTCGCGTTGCACATATCCTTCATGTTTAATAAAATTAAAAATAATAATTTAAAACACATATCCTTAATGTTTAAATAATAAATAAAATTAAAAAAAAAAAAAAACAGAATTTAAATATTGTAAAAGAGGATCTCCAAAAGTTACAACGTAAAATTAAGGAGATCAAAGAAATCTAAAATAAACACTGACTATTGCCTAAAGTCATCCAGTAATATAAAGATCTTAAAAGCAAAGAATTCAAGAAATTTAAAGGGAGCTCAACATCATTGAAGGTACAGTTGTTCCTTTCTTTCCAAATAATCCACATAACACGTAATGGAACTGCACTCCAAATTTTGTCTCTAGTAAAATCCCCAAACTTCCCTTCCAACAAGCAAGAACTTCAATAACAGTTCTAGGCCTCACCCAATAGACCAAAAGGAGGAAACACCAAGGTACACAACTCCCAAGCAACTCTAAAGTGAATCAATAAATGGTCCAACTATTCTCCACAAGATGCATACAACACCAATCAACAATGATCTCCCCCATCTTTCTCGGATTGTTCACTTTGGTCTTCCATAAAGCTACTGTCAATACACAAACAAAACAAAACAAAAAAAGTATATTTTCAAAGAGCTTTAACACCCCATTTATATTCCAAGGAAAAACATCAGTAAAACCTCTCGGGGCATTATAATCAATGCATATATCAAATTTCACCATTGCCAGTCAACCTCAAATACCAACTGTCCTCGTCACCTTCGCCTAGGGAATAATTAGCATACAGTAACTCAAACAAAGAACCCACCAACTCGAAACAATTAGGGGATCCTTTAACAAAACAGAAATTCCAATATTTGCCCATGGAAGCATCTCTATCCTCAGCTATTGAAAACAAATCGGGGAATAAATCCTTCAAGGGGAAACCTCTCCCAACCAAACATCATGCCAAAATCGAATTCTCATACCATCCCCTATCACGCATTTTACAAATGACACAATTTGGCTACAAACAGCTTGCTACAACCCACTTCATGTCAACTAATTAGATCATCCACATGTACTTTTAGTCACATGATCTATTTAATGAGTCATGTGACTTGTTTAAATAATACATGTGAATGATCTTATTAATTGTCACGTAATGAGTTTTGGTAATTTGGCTATGGTTTGTAGCCAAACTCTGTTCTTTTACAAATACAAAAAATCTCTCCCAAACATGGACTGAAGCCCCGAATCCATTCTCCCCAAAGTTCACAATATGACACACCTACAACCCATCTCCATAACCAGTCCCTTCTTTACCAAACCACATTCCTAATAATGCTTCATTAAACATGCTCCATTTACTCACCTAATTTGACAGAAGAATACACCACATTCCCAACCCACCCTTAAATAACAGTAGAGTTCCATTTGCTTCTCATAAACTAAGCATAAATAGAGAATATAGTCAAATGAGTCATTTTCTAAGCTCTTCTTTCTTTTTCTTTCTTCCCTTTTAACTTTCCTTTCCTTCACTTTCCCTCGTAATCCTGAGAACCAAACAGAGCGGGGAACAAAAAAAAAGTAAGAACTAAGCAAACCTCTTCTTCAAGCACCGAAGTCGGCGACTCTGCAGAGCCTTCGTCCTTGACTTTGCTGTTCGCCTCCATTCCTAACCCTAACATTCGGCAAAATAATAGATAAATCAGAACGAAATAAAGCAAAGAGAACCAAACAAAAACAAAAATTACAAAAAAATATATGCTATTTCATAAACATTAACCCCTAGGGTTTCGATTCAAAACGATTACTATTCACAATGCGACTTTGACAACTTCGTTTACATAGAAATGTGATAACTAGGCATTAAAAGCATGAAATGCACAAATGCTAACCGTACGGATTCGAAGTCTGTGGGAGCTAAATGGAGCACTGGAGAGAGCGAAACAGAGAAAAATGAAACGTTGCGTAACTTGCGGAAGTGGAAGCTTGGTTCCAAAAATCAAGTATATGAGAGAAATTTAATTTAATTTTTTTTATATTTTAATGGCTTTGCGTGGGACTCCTTGGGCGGGAAAATGAAAGTAGATTTTTGCCCTCGGCTCTCCATTTAATTAACACTGACAACCTACATAACGACGCTGTTTTCGATTTTCTCGTAAGGTCAATTTTGACGTTTGAGTTTATATATAGGTGGCATAAATCCCTATTGCCTAGAAATTTATTGCGAACCGAGGGTGATGGGTTCCCACTTCCCAGAATGCGGGTCGCATGCTTTGTCTGCCTATTCTTGGATTTGTCCGCATTTGAGTCCACTTTTGTCCTTCGGACAACATGGGTTAATTTTTTACTAGTATAATCTAATTATTAAAATACTTTTGTTTAAATCCACTAAAAACATGGGGGAAATTGCACTTACTTTTCCAGATCAGCTGAAATTGCATTGATCTTTATCTCTTACCTTTTTTTTTTTTTTTTTTTTTTTTTTTTAAATAAACTATATTCACCTCATTAACATATATGATTGCAAAGATCATTTAGACATAGCATTAGAGTTATAGATCAAATTATTGATACTTTAGGAATCATAATCAAAATTATAAGAGTGCAAACTACGATTTAGTCTTTTCTTTTATAATTAAATAGTTACAATAATGAGAGAGAGACTTGAACACTGGTTATCCATATAAAAAATAACTGATAATGACACTAAGTTAATACTAAATTGATGTGGTTGTAAAAGCCAAGGGACTAAATTTACAAGCTTAGTAGTTGATGGATCAAATTAAACTTTATCATATAATTTAATACCCAAAATTGGATATGTGACAAATAAACAATATAAGGTAAAATTTAGTTAAAACATTTGAATTTATCAACCTCAACACAAGGTAAAAGGAATATCATGAAAGTATTGGTGTCTCGTTCGTCATCTTAGTGTGGGAAAACACGTGAATGGTGGGCGTAGAGCATGTAAAGTCAAGGCACGAGCCATTTTGCTATCCCAAATGAGATGACCCCAAGTCTATCAACAATGGGAGACATGAGATGGCAAACAAAAAAACTAACGTTAAAATTAGTTTGTTAAGTATCGATATTTGAGTGAATTTGCCAAAAAATATTGTTTTAAAATTAATTTATTAAATTGTTATTGTTTTGAAATAAATTAGTAAAATAGCCTCATTTTAAAATCGTGTTTTGGAAACACGATTTTAATGTTGAAATTGTGTCTTGAACCCACGATTTTAGGGTACGTGGCTCTTGAGTTAAATTTTTTTTTTTTAGAATACCACTTTGAAATCGTGTCTCCAAGACATGATTTTGGCTCGTAAAATCGTGTAATGGAAACACGATTTTAAAAAGAGGCTATTCTTACAAATAATATCAAAACATTACTATTTTACATAATTAATATTAAAATAATATTATTTTCCAAAAAAAATCACCGATATTTGTTATTAGAGTTAATAGCTTTTAACGAGGTGACATGTTTTGAGCCTAAATTTAACGTAAATAAATCCTAACTTTGAAGGATCTTATTCCTCAATTCGAACCCAATCCAACATGAGAGTTAAAAACAAAAAGTTTCAATCCCACCCGAGCTTGGTTGGATTGGATCGGGTTGGTGGGTTGGATGCACACCCTCCATCAGCATCCAACGGTGTAAACGCATGGAATCCGTACTCATTGTACCGACGCGGTCAAATCTGAACATGAAGTATCTCCCTCCAAAAGCTCAACCGTCGCTCTCTCTCTTTATTCTTAAGATTTTGAGAATATCATAAATATCGAAAACGTTGACGTTTTGGAGGCTTTTGGGCATCCAGTGGATGCATCTTATCTTTCAGAGTTATAGCGCCAAAACACACACACAAGATTATGTCCTTGAGTCAAAGTTGATTATAGATAGCTAAGGAATGGGTGGTTTCCATGCATTTGAACCAGGTGTGGAATATTTATTTTGTTACTGATAATTTTATTATTGATTTTGTATATAATGTGAATTTGATATAGTGGGAAGAATTTTATCTTTTATTGGCATACTTTTAGCATATGAATTATTTTATCTATAACTATCTACAAGACCACAACTCTAGAAACCAGAAAACAAGCTCTAATTACACTTGGATACATTTTTTGATAGTTAGAAATGACGCAACTAGGAATCAATAAAATGGACTGGTTTTAGTGATATATTGCCCATATTGATGTGTGTACAATTCAAACATTTTGTAGTCCAATTCATTGTCTTCTTGTTATTAGGTGTGAAACCTAATTGATTAGACCCCTGGATTGTGGAAGCAGGAAGAGCATGGTATTTACAGAATTATAAGTAGAAAGCCTCTATCGCATATAAACTCCTTTGAGACCCTTCAGAATGCATCATGAAAAACACATGTACTGAAAATAAATTTGGCAATATGGTAGGATATGGAGCCCCTGAACTATTGCAACGGTTTTGTGTTGACATCGATACTTCCATCTGAAATATATGTTTTACTTTCAACTAGTACTTGGAGCACGACGCTGCAAATGTGAGATCGATGGTGATCCTAACAATATAGAATTTTTGCTGTGCAAAATTTAAAGTGTATGCGAATATATAAATAAGCAACTATATCTTTTTATTTTGTTTCCCAAAATAATTGACATGTGATTTAATTGTTGATGAAGAGATGGATCTAATTTAAAAGAGCACAAGGATAATGTAAAACCTGGCATTTCATATTATTGTTCTCAATGGGGAGCTTACAGAATTATTTATCAAAAAAAAAAAAAAAAAAATGGGGAGATTACAGAATTCTTGGATCATGGGCGTGTTTTCAAATCTAGAGTAGTAGGACAAGATGGTGAAGTTTCACAATGAATTGAACATCTAGTAACATAAATATTCCATGATCTGTGCTTGAAACCAAATGGGAAAATAGGTGACTATGTAAAGCTGAATAATGTAGTGTGGATATAGGTGCTCTCTGTTGAGAAATTCCACAGCAATTTCAATACAAAACGTACTTAAGACAGGTGACAGAGATTTTCAAAACCCATGTACTCTTGATTTGCCATCTTCTCTACCATATTCGCTATGCCCACACCACCTGTAATACACAGTAGAAAAATGAAGCACATTAGTTTGAAAAAGAAAAAAAAAATTTGAGAACATGGAATATCTTGTTATGTAGTAATGATTTTTATTTAAATCATGCAAAGCTAGAGAGCCATATACCTAAGCTGATTGCGCTTATGAAGATGGTCAGAGCTAGTATGAAGATGATTATTGATGCCCTGCCAAGGAGTGCAATTATCTTTCTCACTACATGCTGACCGGTAAAGGCAGCAATTGTTGCAACTAAAACAAAATACGCAGCTGCAGCAAAGAGTAAATTGAGATATCAGATTGTGTTAAATTGAAATGAATTTGATGCTAGATTAGTAATCACTACAGTTAGTATGAGTTTTTTTTTTTCTGTGTAGAAAACCTGTTCTACTAGTCAGAATTAATTTTGAATCTATATCACACTATTAAATTACTTACCATACGGAACTGGGAAACGGTTGAGAAGGTAATACTGTACAACTGACATGGAGGATGAGAATACCATTGCAAAGGTTGATGTAGCACTTGCTACCTGCAAAATGTGCAAATTTATGAACTGGTTTCAACTTTCCTGTGTGTTTGAATCGGAGTTTTGTATTTTGTATGCATTTGTTTTTGATAATTCCCACTTGTGATTTCCAATCTTAGAGGTAATGTATTATTGGTATTGGGTTACTTGTCCTGAATTGAGGAAAGTCTAGCTGACCTGCAATGACATGGTTCTCAACTGATCTTTTCTACATCTTCTTGATTAATATTGGATGTGGTTAAGACAATTGGTTACTAATTAAGGAAATATTTTTTCTGCCATAAACAAATTCATTTTCTGCCTCTAATTGATGAACCTTTAATTATCTCTTTCCCTTGCTACTGTCCCATGTAGCCATTACCTTTCATCACCTCACCTTTATTTTATTTTATCTGTACTAGACGAGGTTTATACCTAAGATCTACTCCACTCCCATGCCACCCCAATCCTTTACCACTTGACCAGGCTCAAGGATCACATCACATCATTTCTATGAGAGGATTACGAGCAGTAAATGCATCAAAAAATTTAATATACCTGAGGAGGAATTCCCAATTCGAGAAAAAGGGGTCCCAAGATAAAGCCACCTCCTAACCCGAGCAATCCACCTACCATACCAGCTACTATACCACAGCTACAGTAAAGAAAAATCTGATGCAACTTCCAGTTTGTGATTTCCTTTCCTTTAGATGCAATCACCCTGGTCCCTTTGTATAAGCATATGGCTTCAAAAAGTGTAACTGAGGCAGCAATTGGTACCTATACAATAAGTAACTATTATGTCAAGCTGATTCATCCTGGGAAGATGTGATGTTTATATAATTAGCCATGCTTGTTCTGTGTCTTAGTACATGATTTTCAAACTTACTTGATTCAAGTGAAGGATGAATTGTTAAAAAATATATGAGTACAAAAAGATTTATTGCCATCATATTTATGCACAGGCAGATTCACATGCCAATTTTGGCTGGACCATCATGCCTTCTGCATAGCTTTATTATCTTAAATGGCATTTCTTAGAGATCTTTCATGACACCACTTTTATATCTCCAGAAGTAGAAGGGTGTCTGCTCACTACTGTATTGGGGCAATTTGCTCCTCTCATTCCTTGCTGATAGTTTCTTGGCAATGCTGCTTCTATGTATGAACATAGTAAATAGGGTGTGTAATTCAACAAGCAATTTTTTCCCTAGAATATTGTCTAATTTTTCGATTGGTTCTAGATTTTGATATGTGAAACTTATAAAAGCTAGAAAATCACTGTGAGCACCAGTGTGCAGCTCTGTGTGCTGCAGAAGTATCCTGAAAAGAACTATGATTATTTTAGGTTGTAAAATTTACCTGCAAGGAGTTCAGAATCCAGTACTCGGTGGAGCAGGTCGCAGTATATGTCTGCATACGATTTCATATAGATAGACATTCAGTAATACAGCACAACTTCATGATGAGTATTGACAGTTAAAAAACTGAATTGGCGGATGACTAGCAAGTTTACTAGCACTATGAAGCCAATGACACCTACTGCTATATACATTAAATTAGAAGAGTGGTAAATTCATTTTGGCTAGCAATGCAAAGAGATGAAATACTTGGACAACATACTTCCTCATATTGAATTTCAGTCCAATGACTTACCTTAACAATCTGAACAATAAGGAAAGCCACCCAGACATACACAAGCAGTGATACTTCTTTCCAGTATATGTTGTGCAGTAGGGGAACCTGGATGAGATGGTGATAGTTACATTATAAAAGCAACATTAACAAGAAAAACAAGGAATCAAGAATTCTAGAAAGAGGATTGCAGTAAAGAAAATTCAACATTCTTGTACTCACCTCCTCTTCTTGTGGAGCAGCAGGACCACTTGGTAGCACTTTGTAATCTTCTCCGGAACCATCTGCAGTTCAGGAGTTTAGCATGAACCTTTCTCAAATTTAATATTTAAAGGAAATTTCTTTTAGTTAATATTTAGAGTTTCCATCATGCTCTTGTACTGTTGTCAGGAGGATTTAAGAATCAGTGGATGGGATTGATGGAGCAAATTTTGGTGGAATTTGGCATCATCCTTTTCTTAATTTGTTTGATATGAAAGAAAGACACATTTTGGCTTGACGAAATTGTACTTTAGGTGTCAAGCTGGGACCTCATTCACTCTAGGAATTTACATACATATAGACATATGGAAGGGCTCAACAATTCTTACATCACAAGTATGGGGTTGGGGTGTAAACCAGTGTGATTCTCACTATTATTATTATTATGTTGTTGTTTTTCCTTTTCTTTATTTATTTATTTTTGTGTGTGATTTAGAAAGTATTGAATTATATATCATGTAAACAAGAGGCTTAACCAAAATAACATGCAAACAGGAGGTATATACACTTGTTTTGAACCTTAGGTGTAACAGAATATCTATTTTTATGTGAAAAACTTAAACTCACTAGTTTTCAGGAACCTTCTGATCACATTCTGTCTGATATGTGAGTCAGTTTGGTTCTCTAGTTTGTAGGCAATGGTTCATCCATAGCTCAATAATAGTTTGTTACTATAAGTTCAAGTTCATCTTTCATTTTAATAAACAATGAGGGGTTGCTGCAGTTGAATGGTGCATTCAATGACTCAGAAGTGAACAACTTGGGGTGGGAGCATATGCATATTATGCAATTCATTTTAATAAAGAATGAGGGGCTGCTGCAGTCATCTTCCTGAAAAGTTAAGTTAAGCCAGCATGACAGTGTATTGCTGTTATGCTAAACCCCTTTTAAGATCATATCCTTTGGGTTAGCCCTCTTATAAGTTGGAAGTAAACAGATAGGTTATTGAACTAATTCTTCACTCCTAAATTAAATTTCAAATTGAAAAGCTCTCGTTTTGCATTTTAAAATATTAAAACTTTTGCACAGATACCTTTACCCAAATAACTCTAATCAGATGCCCAATCAAGTGATTTTGTTTATTAATGCATTAGTTGATCACAATCCTAAACCAGATCTGCATAATTCTGTTTTAGATTCTGTCTATTGGCAAGAGTTTTCTTTTTTGGAAGGTTATTCATATGGCAGGCCTGGGTATGAGGACTAATTTTTCTCCATACTCATATATACTCAAAGCAGAAAATTAGAATTGATAGAAGGCAATATAAATTATACTTAACTTTCATGGACTGTTACTAGATAAGCTGCCAATCATATCTCCGTATCATTTTTGTTTTTACTACTTGAATTGATTTATATACCAAAGGTTGGATTTTTATAGGAAAATTGAGCTTGGAGAGGAACACAGGCACTCACCACCAGGTTTGGACTCTGATTCCAGCAGCTTGGCTGCTTCCTGAAAGTCGAGTAGCATTTCCATCTCCTCATTAGTAAGTACACAACAATGGATAACCATTTCAAGCTTAAGAAGTAGTTAGTGGAAAATCTTACCTTCTTCATCATTGTCTCCTTCTTCCATGTATCTATGCCTTTGAATAAAGCTTTTGTTGATGTACCTGGCAACAATAATTTTGCATAAGTTTCGGTTATGAGAAGAAATTCTAAATGAAATTAAGTGATATGGAAGTCATAGGCAGATTGTGTTTTTTACTTGAAATGATTGTTACTCTGTTTGAATAGGCTGGGATAGGCTTGTCAAACAGAAGAAAAATTGGATGCAATATATATTTTCTTGAAGGCATTTTGCACAAAAATGTTTTCAAGTGAATAGTCATCATTATGATTGAGATACATGAAATTAAAATATGATATTTTAATCAATTGGATATCATACTATTTGATTTGTGCTCCTGTATACACTACAACTAGTAGTATGGGCTGATACCTATTAGTATATCAATACTAGCAATGAAGTACTTATGAAAAAAGAAATCGATTCTACCAATGAAGAGGATGATAAGCAGAACCGTGACCATCCAATCAGCAAACATGACGTTGAAGGCAACTCCGATGCTAATTCCTAGCATGAGCATGGGCTGAAAGAGCAACGCCAAGTCATAATCTATTAGGGGCATGTCCAATGTTGGGTGTCTAAGCCTCAGATTGTAGTATACTGTCGATCCCGCTGCACCCATGATCATACCTGCAGCCACGAAATCACAGCTGTCAATATAGAAGGTAAAAATAAATACATCATTTTAATTAATAAATATGTGCAAGGGCATCGAGTTAGCATGGTAGAAAGTCACACTAATTTTAGCTTTTGATGCAAGCATGAATTTATGCATATTATGTATGAAGCACACATGCATACTCTTTTTCTTTGTTACTTGCACATATATATTTGTAGCATGCATGCAAGAAGGCATAAATGCAAACAAGAACTAGTTGATGCAAATGTTGTTGTTTAATTTTTGTTAAGAAACTACAATATGTTAGGAAGTAAATTAAGTAGAAAATACTGACACTTAGAGATGGCAGTAGAAGACTTTGGGTCAAAACCAATGATCAAGGTGAGCATTGGGACAAAAATTCCACCACCTCCAACCCCTCCAACGCTACCCAATGCTGCGCCAAAGAATCCAACTATTGTTCCCACTGTAATTTTCCAGCCGAATTCCATTTCCTGCTCAACCAATTAATATATACCAAAATGAAGATATTGAAATGGCAATTAAACGAAGAAAGAAAAATCACCAAGCATTACAAAATGTATGATGTCCCCTAGGAAAAGTGTTCCTCTTCATGGTGTCTTAAAAGCATAAATATAGCCTGTCAATGTGCCAAATAGTTAAGACTAAGCTCTGTCAATGAGCTCTAGCTCAATTGGAACATACTCTGCTTGTAAGTTCAAGGTGGAGGGTGAGGTTGTGTGTTTAAGACCCATTGGGTGCATGTGTAACTTTACCAATAAAGAAAAATAAAGTTAGACTGAGCTCAAGACACAGATGATACTCACCGGCCAAACATGTTCATAAGCAGACTTCCCACCCTGCCATAAGAAATGAACCATTCTAATTAGAAAGCCTTGTCTATCTTCTTTATCAACAAAATGTTCAGGCTCTTTATCTTTCAGGAGTCTTTCTGCAAAACTGACATTGCTCAACATGACTATGCTCCAAAACAAAAACCATGCTGCTGCTGCTGTTGATATTGTTAAAGCTCTCTGGTTCAGCTTAGTTTGAGCCATGTAGACAATTTGCAAAGCTAAAAGCAGAGTGAAGCTACTATGTATGACTTGTTAGAACTCTTGCTATCTGTTTTTCCTTGCCTAACTATTCTCTTTCTCTTCTTCCTCTTATTATTCCACGAGCAGGGTCACACTACTACACTAGGATTGGGAAAACATGAAGAAATGAAGAGTGCACTCTTTCAGTACCCGCTTATTGTCTACATTTATATTTCTCTTTCTCGCTTGCTCAGTCGCTCTCTCTCTCTCTCTTTCACCGTGGTCCAGTGATTTGGATTTTTCTTCTTAAATAATACTGTAAAAATTGAAGTGAAATACTTGTGGGTGTTACCAATTTGTTATTTCCTTGGTTACCCTTTACATAAAATTGCACGTCAGTGATTTTCTAGACGAATTTCCTTAAAATATATATATATATATATATATTAGAGACAAAAAATTTCAGATATTTTTTTTTCTTTCATAATGGTATAATATCACTTTTACATGTGTTCTCAATTAATACTATTTTAATTATACACTACTCATAACATGCATCTCAACACATGGATTCATTGTTAACACAATTTTTATTGTATATTGCTCATAAAATATTATCTCAATAATTATGAAAAAAATTTATATTACTATTCCAAAAAATTTAAGCAGAGAGTGCAACTTGTTAATTTCACGTGAATATCGATTTATGAAAGCGATGGGACGTGTAAATAATTGACAGCATATTTGCATGTATCTTTTAGTTACTGCATTAGACAAATGTTTGCCGTTAGTAACCATTTATGTGTTCATATAACCGTTATCATGTTTATTCTACATACACACCAAAAATGTTCAAACTTCAAAGTCATGAGTAATCTCTCTTTTTTTTTTTTTTTTTTTTTTTTTTTCATTCCTTTTTTTTAACTTAACTGTAATTAAATATTAAATACGATAGAATTTGAATTCAGGACATTTGTTCTATGATTATTACTATTTATCATTTGGTCAAGACATCAATATTTCTTATGGGTGTAGATTCGAAGTTGAATGACTCATATCTCTTATTTAACGACAATAAACTTTATTAATTGAGCTATCTGAAACTTATGGAAGATGATGAATATTGTTTCTTGGCTTGCAAGGAGATCCATCAATTCTAAGATAATTGCAACAACACTATATATATTTTTTTTTTCTCTGGTTTCTCTGGTTATGTTGGTAGAATTATGTTGGGCAATAAATTGATTGTCCTTCAAACGCGTATTACCTAGTCCTGTTGTTTGTTTTTACTTCATAACAATTCATCTCCTTCAATGCTTCCAAATTATGAATCTTGCAAATACCAAAACATCATATTCCCTTATAAAAAGAACAAGTATCAACTTGAAAGATTAAATTTCCAAATAGGAACTTCTCATGGATATCAAACACACATTATTATGTTTGTTATCGTTTTACGCGTTTTTGAAGTTTCTTGGAAGCGGAAGTAGTAAGCTTCTCATGGCATTGGCATGTCAATATGGTTCACCTCAGCTTGCACAAGTGACAAATATTTAGTGACACAAGTATTGTTATATATTCCTCCGTCTCACAATTGGTAAAGGTGTGCAAAAGTGTCAAATATTTAGTGAAATAAAATAAATATAATAATCTTTCAAAAAAAGCTTTTAAGTGAATTATATGTGTTTGTAAATTGTAATTATTTGGTGCTCGCATTCGTCACATTATTATGTTTATTTTATTTATTAAAATGGGAGTTTTTTTTTTTTTTTTGATAAGTTATTAAAATGGATGTTACTTGCAAACATGAGAGTAATTACATTATCACGTTATATTAAACGTTTAATGTGACACAATATATAGTTATATACACGTTAATCCTTGTGGCCCCACCAAAAGGTTCAACCTAGCACGTAAAGTGACTAATTGTTAATCCGTGTTCTTCTTTGGTAAGTTACATGTTAATCCCCGTGGTATATGTGCATAAATCGGTGAGTTTTTGCAATTCCAAAAACTGTGCATTGCAGTGACACTAAAGCATCTACTATGATTTCCGCTACAATGGAAGCTTCATAGTTGCTTCCGGATTTTTGGCCTGACTGAATTTCTTGATATGATTGACAAGAAATGAAGTTGCCTTTAAAAAATTTCCAAATTCCTATAGGGCCGGCTGTTTATGAAACCATTAAACCAGTGACTTTGAAAACGAAATATCACTGAGTGCTTGCAATTTTTGACAAATGTTAATTAATGATACATTTTGGACAAATCCTTTGAAGACTGAATAATTGTCGTTTAAAGACTAAAACTCTCTCATCCTAAACTTTTACAATGAGTGGCTGTAGTGCGATAGCTATTATATGCTAGTGATCTAATATGTCAACAGCAACTAGCAAGTGACTTTTTCGTTGTTGTTATTTACCATCAATTTTTGAAAGGTAAGTAACTAAATAAGCTAATATCATTAGCTATCTTAAAACACAAGCCAATGAGATTTCTTGGAAATTTCGAAGAAGCAGCATAAGTTTTCAAGACAAAAGTAGTATGGATCTCTCTGCACTAACGTCTCCAGTTATAATGAATGGACACTCAAAAAAGGTACTACTACTGCTATAACACCAGTTATAGCAAAGCCATGAAGCTTCATGGCTGCTTCAGTTGGTTCTTGGCCTCTTCTTTAGAGTTTTATCCGTTGCACTTCCAAACAAAATCATATTTGATTTCTTTCTAGACAACCCCATTATTAACGTCTCATTGGAGGAGGAAGTAGGTTGTGTGTGGCCAAACGAAGCAGATTGGCAAGTTTAGACATCTATTAGTGCCTGATAAGTTTACGGACACAAATTTTTTTACAATCTTTTTCATAGTGGTTGACGTGACTTATTATAATTGGGTGCATAATAAAAAGTGATACTAGTACTAAATCCATGCGAAAATGATGTTGCTCTAATCAATACTTATCATTTCAACAAATTGTGAAAAATATTGTGTCCTTAAAGCATCAGCGTCACCATATCTAGGCAATCTGGAATCTGGATGGCTATCCTCAACCCATTTTTTAAACAAGAAATAGGAGTGACATAATAGTGGAAAGTTATATTGTGACCCGGACTAGAGGTAAGTTCACAACCACATTTGAGGTATCTAAGTTTACTGTAAGTGGTTCAATACACATGAAGAATGATTTGCTATTAAATTCTTGCAAATTGTGTCTAAATTTAGAAAAATGTTAAAATAACTATAAATTCTATTACAAAATATTTACAAATTGACAATTTATGCCTACTACTTTAAGTAAGTAGGTCATCATAAATGATCACATTTACACCAAGGAATTAATAATCGAAACTTAAAATTGGAATGCACAATTATACTATACTATACACAAGTTATCCGTCTTCCATTCTTTTAAACCCCTTGAATATTAAATTATGTGATAAATTTATTTTTGGTCGTGACTTGTGTATTTTTTGAAGGACCCATTGAAATCCGTGATTTATTGGGTTTTTTTTTTTGGGTGATGGTTTGATGGGAATTAAACTTTTCCTGTCTTTTAAATACTTGATTTTTGGTAACGGTTTAATCCAAGAAGTTTAATACAAAGACAAAATTCTATTAGGCTATTTATATATATTTTTTATACTTTTGGACTTCTGTTTTTCTGAGTATTAAACTTTGGACTTAACTATAAAAAAAGAAAAGAAAATAGAAACGAATATGAGATACGGATTAGTGGTGCATACCACCATCAGTCCCATTAAAGTGTCCCCACGCCCCAATACATATAATCAAACTACACAGAAGTAAAATGAAATTTATAAATTTTCTAGTCCAAGCAAAGATCATGTATTGGGCTAAGAGACCAGTGTGGATTTTGAAGTGAAGCAAAGTTAAGGAGGTTGAGGACTTGGATTCTACTGTGAGAGGAGATGGAAGGTTTTGGGTCTATTGGTGTTTAATACTCACATACTTTTTTCAAAATGTTGTACGTTTTCCCCCATGGGCTTTGGGGGTGTGCATGGATTTGGGTTTGAGGTACTTTTCAACATTTGGATTAAGAAATTTCTAACCCAACTCATTGTAACTTTAATAACCAACCCAACCCAACCCAAATTTTGAGCTAAATTACTTAAACTTATTTTTCAATAAACAATTATAATTTACATAATTACGTCTAATATTATAAATTTATCAAAACTAAGTCAAAATTTTAAAATTAATCAAACTAATAAATTTAAAACAAGTTTTAAAATCTAAAATAACAAATTAAATACACAAATTTTTTTAACTTTTAATTGGAAAATTTGCCAACAAAACCAACCAAACCTACAAAATTACACTTAAGTTTAGTTAATTATCACTTTAGTCCGTTTAGTTTATAACATCTATCTTTGTTATCATCACAACCATTTTAAAATTCTACTTAAAAGTACGAATGTTCTACTATATTATTTGTGTTTTTTTCTTTACTTTTTTTTAATAACATCTACCCTCGTCATTGTTACAACCATTGTCATCATCAACTTTATCATTACTATTACCATTATATTCATTGTTTTCACTTCACCATTACGATTATTGCTATCGCCATCAACAGTAAAACTATCACCTTGATGGATATGATTTTTTTTAGTTTCATTTTATTTTTTTCAAATCTATCTTCTTTAAATTTGTAACCGGCCAGTCAACTTCACCATTACCTATTATCATCATAAACATTGTCATCACCATTACTCTTCTTGCTACCATCATTATTACCACAACTACGATAAGGTTATAAATGATAGCTGCTATCAGTGTCATCACCACATTAACCAACCTAGTGTCTTCATCATCACTGCAATCATTTGACAAATTCTACAGCCTACCACAAGTCATTACTAATCTCACCACTGCTAAATTACCATTAACATAATCCCCACCATTGATATGGACAATGTTTTAGCAAACAGCACCTCAGGCAACAAGCAAGGCTGAAGAGCAAAAACCATTTTCAAATAAGCACGGTGGCAAACAATAAATACTTCAAGCAAGGGACCAATGATGACCCTGACCTTAAATTGGTGTCTAGAACAACCTCTCCCTCTGCAGCACAGGGGAATTTGGGGCTATGATAAGCATAACTAGAAAAGGAATGTCCCTACAAAACATGACCCGGTTCCTGGCAGCAAGGTTTACTGAAAACATTAGTAATCCTACAATAAATAAGCAGTTTGTCACAAGATCTAGACTATATGTACAAATGCATGTTTAATAATTGCAAACACTGAAGCTACAAGCAGTGCATAGCAAACTTTAACAGTCTTCACAGAAATAGGAACCAACATGCTTTGGTTTTCTCAGCATGTTGAGATGGCAATAAGATGATGTCAAAACATGCAACTACATAATTTTGAAATAGATATCAGCAGAGAGTCTACTATATCAAAAAGGCTCTTTATAGGATCCTGCCACGAAAGATTTTAAGAATTAAAATAACTCCTTGTTATGCAACCCAGGTGACAGCACACAGGTGACACAGCACACAGGCTGAAATGTAAAGAAGGCATATGTATTGAAAATGTGACACATGTGAATGAATGTAATATAGTCCACTAATACTTAAAAGAGTCTAAAGTTTACAACAAGAAAGAAAACAGAGGATAAACTGCAAATAATATTAATATAAAGTCTCATTCCATCTCAAACATCAAAAACAAAAATACCAACACAAGAACAGATCCTTAAGCAGCCGAGTCATAAAATCTTTAAACATAGAGTTTAGTTAACATTGATAAGGAGAATTTAATATCCTTTCAGAAAGAAGTTGCCCCAAATAACACTCCTGGGATTTGATTAAATGATACCCTGAAGTCATAAAAAAAGCATTGTGTAAACCAGGGTAGCCAGTTCCAAATCAGACACCTAAAAATAGAAACTGTATAAACCTTACCTTACCAGCAAAAGCACAAGTTGAGAAGTACCAACAGCCTTAGTACTCATATTCCCGAGAAAGTGACCTCTCTGATCGTCGATACTCATGCTCCACATCTCTTGTTCTCTCCCTTTCACGCGACTCTGATGTTGCACGCTCATATTGGTAATCATCATCCTCCATTCGATCATATTGGTCATGACCACGGTCATGATATTGGTCATAACGGTCATGGTCGTCCTGGACATCTAGATGATCATACTGGCCCCGACTTCGACGACGCTCATAAGGCTCAGGGTCTTGGTCTTGGTCTGAATGCTTATGCCCATGCTCGGGCTGTTCATACCACCCACGATCATCCTCTGGTTCAGTGTGATCATGGTCCTTCTCCCTCTCACCATGCCGGTCCCTCTCATGTTTTGATTCAACCCGATCATAATTAGATTCCCTATCACCAGACCGCCCACGATCATGGTCATGGTCTTCAACATCATAGTCTCTTTCACTCTCCCTCTCTCGAGTGCGATCACGATCACGCCCCCTATCACGGTCTCTGTTTCGATCACGCTCATAGTCACGACCACGATCCCGACCTCGGTCTCTATCACGATCACGTACTCGGTCGCGATCCCGACCCCGGTCTCTTTCTCTTTCCCTGTCCTTGTCACGATCTCTGTGGTGCCTATCCTCCCTATGATCACGATCCCTATGTCTATCATGGGAGCGTTCACGTGATTTCTCCCGTTCCCTCTCTTTGTCCCTTCCCCTTTCACGTGATTTTTCCATATCCCTGAAATCAATTCATTCAAAATCCATAAGAATAAGTGCACTGATGAAGCTGTGGAACAACAACAATTTTGCAGAAACTAAAAACTTCTAGCAGGACCATCATTTATATAGACAAGTTAAAAATAATGCTTAAATATGAAACTTCTGGACGGATTACACCCAATGTGTAAACAACGAAATGTAAAACAATTTGGACAAATTTATAGAAATGAAGCTTTAATCTATTGCTGAGCACATACATAACTAGGTAAGACTCAAATAAAAACAACGAAATGTAACCATTTGGACAAATCTTACCGGTCTGCACTCCGATCCTCTCGTGCCCTTGGCTCCTCAGAGCGAGATGGTCCTCCTGACTGCACTTGCTCCCTGTGCAATTAAAATTTACAGTGAAGAAAACTAGACATGTTATGCAATAAAACATCTTAATGGACATATGTAACCAACTGGACCAACTAAATGTATCAAAGTGCCTTTGCAGAATTAATACTCAATCAAAGATACCGCTTCAATCAATTGCAAAATTTAACATATCCATAATAATTTCCCAAAATTCCCAGGCATTCAACTTAAAAACATTAGGGTAGCAAATTCCTGGATCTCAAGAGAACATTTCTATACCCAGATCTACTCACGAAGATGCACAAGCACATCACAAATAAGTATACAATTTCAGAAAGCTATCCAACTTTAATGCAACTTAAATATATCAATAAGGCTATAACATGGCATGTGTTTGAAACATAAATCTGTTCAACAGATAATGTTGCATTAATTTTCCAATACCTCCCTGAATATCTCTGATTAACATCTTCACCTCCAACTCTGGTAGTTCCTAGCCCACCACCAAGTCGGCGAGGACGCCAATTTGGGACAGTTCTACCACGTTCAACATCCACAAGCACCCTTCTACCATCAATCTTCCTCCCATCAGCTTGTTTATATGCAGCTGAATATTGCATACAATAAGTTCTAGAAACATACAATGAAGCATATCAGAGAGAAAAACAGACATTCAAACGAAGCATACCTTTCATGTCCCGTGTATGCACATACTCTATGAAAGCATAGCCTCTAGGTTTATTTGTCTCTTTGTCAGTAATCAATCGAACCTGAAAAACAAAAGAAAATAAACAAATAAACACCAGTCACTTAAAAGGATTCAGATTTGAAGCAGACTCATAAGATATGAACACATGCTTTTTAATTCCATAACCATGTGATGAAACGGTAAAAAAGAAGTTAAAAAATAGTAAATCCTAAATGGCACGGCAGACAGGCACTATGCCTCATTAGCCGTGCTCACCTTCAAATCATAGAGCTTCCCATCGCGAGATGCATCACCACCAGCTAGAGTTGCGGAAAAACTGTGTATTTGTGGCCAATTTACCAGTTGGTGAACAGACTAGTCCCCCCTTACCAGGGATTTTTTATTTTTTAAATAACTAGAAAGCTATAGATAGTATAAGAAATACCAGGAAATCTTCTCAACTGCTGCTATGTTTTTGACAGCCTTTAAAGCCAAAAATAAAAGTTTTAGCAACAGGAAATACACGTGCTAAAAATTCAAACAAAGGAGAGAGATGCTAATACTCCCAACATGTTTTACCCAGTGCAGGATAAAGAACAGAAGTTTTCCGTCACCTTTTACAACAACAACAACCAAGCCTTAGTCCATCACTTTTTGATGCTTGAAAATAAAGCCAAAAGGCACAATGCATACTGCTCGGCTCAACTTATAAATTTCAGCTTTGCTGTGCAGGATGAACCACCATCTTTGGAATCGGGTTGGTCGGAAATTATGGAATAAGAAATACTTTCACTGAATGCAATAATCACCTCCTTACCAGGGATATTTCTTGATATGTAGTAACTTAAGTGATTCCTAGACACATCCAATTCCCAAAAAGATCTCTAACCCCAACTATATCAAGAGAGATGAAAGGATCAACAGAACAAACCCGTAAGCCATTACCAGAAAATTGGCGGTTATACCAGTGCTCTTGTCACCAACTCGCACAGACACTCCAAGGATGGTATATTAAATCAAAGAACGTTTAAACGTTCTCTCTTTCAGATTTGAGATAAATGCTAAACAGAATAGTCACTACAATTATACTCACTGCTAGAGTAGAAAACTTTACGACTGATCCATTATTTCAATCAAGTAGGCTGAAAGGGATTTTCGAAACCAGTTAATTAAGTGGTTTATATTAACATGTAATTAGTGGTCCAACTGTAGTAAACTTGAGAAAAGGTAAAATACAATTTAGAGTCAGAAAAATACAAAATTTTCCCTTTCAAAAATAAATATTAAGATTGTAAATACATTTTAAAATCTTAAAAACTTCTCATTAAATAATCCTTTTATATATATAAAAAATAAGATAACCAAAAAGGATAAAGCTACCACAGGACTGAACCTCTTACCGAATCCCCTCGGGGAATGCTCAAAATACCTACCCGCTTGATTGGCCCATAAGACTCAAACTCCCTTTTGATTCTGCTTTCAGTTGTCTCATAACTCTGCAAGCAGAAGCAGACAAACATAACTAGTAAGCCATCTCAAGCAAAATACTATAAGTTGGAATATCCTAAGTAAAAAGACAATATTACTCACAAGTCTAGCCACGAACAGTGTCTTGTATGGATCTCCGGAAACATTTGGGTCTTCCTGTGGATTATCTGCATAGAATTACACATATAAGAACAAACATAGTGAAGCTATTAAACTCGTAAACCTTAAAGAAAAATGAGAGTGTCCTCACATTTCAGTAGCTCCTCAGCTGCCTTGGCTGCACCCATCTCCAGTCTTAACGTGTGAATTCTAGCCCTTCTTTGTGTCTGCATCCAACAAAATATATCAAAAACCAGATAAGTAGCAAAAACCAAGCTACATTTGAGCATTTCCTAGTTGTAAGCTTTAGTTGCTTAGTTTGTAGAATTCCCCCTCATGCTGGGGGTCCACGTGGGTGCTTGGAATTGTGTAGTTGTAGGCTTGTAGCTCCTCTTTGGCAGTGTTTTACTCACAAGTAGGCACACATAAAAATAAAAAATGAAAAAAAGGAAGATTCAAACAACCATCAGAACAAGCTCCACAGAGAGGCTTTGCAATATTATATTTCCAAGATACACTGAAGAGGGAGAAATCAAATTCATCAAGCAAGTAAACAAGTCAAAATTTGCTCAAAGTAGAGTCGTTAACTTAGAGTTCATCAAGTAGTTCAGGTTTAGGGTCACATTTCAGCCGAGTTATATTGCTCATTTGTAATCACAGAACAGGATTCTTCATTAATATCACTTCCATGGACAGAAGACAATCATCCACATAATTTGTGACAATTCAGTTGAAATAATAAATATTATGCATTTTCCATGAATTGGTGTTTTTCAAATCCATTAAAACTATGAATTCAAAGAAAATAAAACACACCATATACGAAAGCTTTAAAGAAACAACACTAGTGGTCGGGCCATCCATTCCACAAAATGTGATAACAGAGCCAAATGATCATCAAATGTAAAAACACATGAACATGAATTAAACACTGCAGAAGTGTAACATCTTACAGGAGTTTCACCCTTTTGGACAGGTGGACCATATTCCGAATCTCCAGGTTCGGCGAACTTAGTCACGAATTGCGCCATACCTTCATAAATTATAAGAAGAAAGACAATCATATTATAATACACAAACCAAAGTCAAATCGTAAACAACCAAACAAGCTCTAGAAAGTCCATTAAACCTGTTAACGGTGGACATTTTCTTTTCTCTGGAGGCGGTTTAAATTCCAAAGGCGGCCGAGGCTCAAAGAGCTTCAACAAGTTTGTCGTTAGACCAGTAGGATGACTCTGCCCAATCTGCATTACAAGCCAAAATCAATAATAAAGTCGACAGTAAAACTGAACCACGATAATAGTAGCAATGATTTTGATAAGAAATGGTTCATATACTTTCGAATTCGAAAAAGAAAAATAGAGCTCCAGTGAACTTTGATATTACAGAAACAAACATTAATTTCTATTTCCTCTAATAATATGAGCTAAATAGCAACAATTGAGAATGCATGATCAACAATTTTGAACCAAATCCACTAAATATAAAGCAAGTAACAAGGATGAAACTAAAATCCAGCTAATAATTAACAAATCCGTATCATGAAAATATAGATCAAGCTAATTTTCCATTATAGATAGCTAAAACCCTAACTATGATCAAACGACAAAAACATTTCAGAAGCAAAAAACGACGAGTCGTGAGAGAGAGAGCGAGAGAGAGAGAGCAAACCAGTTTGAGCTGTTGGACGTTGGCGCGGTTCTGGACTTTGGTGCGGCCCTGAACGGCGGCGTTTTGCGGGTTGCGCATGAAGGCATCGTTGTAGTCTCCCATGGCGGAAGCGATCGGAGATGGAACTTAGGGTTTGTGTATCTGAGAGAATCGAAGGTTGGTTACCAGATGAGAAATATGGCAAGCATCGAATCCGAGTTTGGGTGAATCGGGTCGGGTATGGTTATGCGAAAGTAGCCTCCGAAAGAGGCAGCGATAGGAAGAGAGGGTTTTCGTTTCGAGAAGGTATATATATATAAATGATAATAGAAGGGACAAATTTATATGTACGAGTTCGTGTACTATGAGAGACTAAAAGAAACCCAGTGAGTCGATTGTATGTTTAAACTCGGTATCTGGTTCATACCAAAAGGTATTAGTAGTTGTATTGTATTACTGACAAAATGATGAGACGACGTCGTTATGAAGGTGATTTATATGGGTTTATATTTGCTTTCTAACGTACAAACCCAAATATCTTATCGGGCAAGTGGCCCAAGTCCAACAGACAAAACATAACAAATAGCAAAACCCAAAAAGAAAAAAATGAGAGAGAGAGAGAGAAACAAAAAGAAAAGGACTGATTTTTTTCTATCTTCCTTTTTTTTTTCTTTTCTTTTTTCTAACGTGGAACTTTGGCTAATAGGAGTTTTGAACTCATAACCTCATGAGACTTTTAAGAATTAGTACTTACTACTCAATGATAATAAATATAATTAATTGGGAAATTTTATTTTGATTTTCATATTATATTACATGCATAAAGTTCATTACTAGTTACAATTTTTTTTTTTAACATACGATTGTTGTGTGTGTTTGGTTATTATTTGACTTAGATAGTAAAGTCTCTTTTATTTTATTTTATTTTTTATACCAATACTTTTAACTTTTAAGTTTTATCCCACTTATTTTGTTTAACAAAACAATTAATTTATAAGTGTTTGAAACTATTGGGCGTAAGTGTCAAATGTAGAAAATATAGGTCTAACTCATGTGTACATGGGACGGTGAAGAAATGCGCGAGTATAAAATCAGCCATTGACCCACTAAATGAAGTTGTTGTTATTGTTAGGCAAGATTTCCGTCTTGAATTTCTGTAGTGTTTATTTATTTATTTTTGCGTGCAAGTGTTTATTTGTATTTTCAACAACATAGTTCAACACCAACATGGTTCAATCAAATTAAATAATGAGGTACACGAATAAGATTCATTTGGCCATGAAATTTTAATAGTGGCTAGGTGTTTCACCCAAGATTAACGAGAGTGAGGCGTTCCGTTTAGGTTTAGGTTTATGTTCATGGCTTCCAAATTTCCAATTCTAAATGGCTTAGGTGACATGGTAAAAAAAAAAAATCAATGACACAATTGTATTAGAAAATGATTTACTAGACTATCCCTTATTTTTTATAACAAATCCAAATGATTTACTAGACCATCCCAAAATTGTTAATAACAGATACAATTGTATGATACAAACAACTTTCTCAAATAATATAAGCTAGATCTGTCTCCATTAATTGCTTAGTATGCAATAGTACATATCCATTTAGAAAAAGAAAATAAATCAATTAATTAAAGATCAATGGAACCAAATTCACGCATAGCACTCCAATGGAACCGTGGATCTTTCAGTGTCACCTCAGAAACCCAAACCCAAACCCAAATTAAAAGAACAACTCAGAAACATTAACTTGATTATGATTTATGAATACAATTTCTTTTTAAGTATATAATCACTGAAATGGCTTTGTTAGGCCATGTCAAGCAAGTCCTTCCATAATGGTAGTCAGGCAGCTCAAAGCTGCTTTTGGCTTCCTCCATTGCCCATCTCGCGGGACTCATTACTGGATGTGCCAAACTCGCTGGAGTCCTGGCTTGACAGAGCCATCTTTCTGAATTTCTTCATGTCAGTATTATATGCAGTTGTATCATAGTCTGAGCTTGAGCTGTAAACGGAGCTCTGGCCAGGCTTCACCCCCTCATTTAAGTCATCCAGCGATACATCTCCCTCCAATGCACGTACAATCTGCTTTCCATGATAATTACTATTGGGTCAAGAAGTGTCATACATTATATATATCGGATTAATGTGTTCCTATACATCAGAAACTATTCATTAAAGATTTAAAGCATGTTACATGTATCTGCTTGTGTAGAAAAGAAAAAAAACAATAATTGTCTTATGATTCCAATATATGCATCTTCTCTCTTATAACGTATGGATCCCACAATTATAAGCTCTGGAAGAAAATATACATATATTAGATGTATAAGATGCATCCTCCTCATTTTGGGGTTAAACTTAAAAAGTTAAAGCCTTATACCTGGCTCATTTTCGGGCGCTTTCGAGCAGAATGGCGAATGCTGGCAGCAGCAGAGGCTACCATGCGTACCATCTCATTAGGGTTGTAATTGTTCTCTAAGTATGGATCAACCAGCTCATCATATTTGCCTTCCTCCAAAGCACGAGCAAGAAGTGGTCGAGCCTGCAGTTTGTCACAACAACAACAACTAAGTCTTAGTCTCAAAATTTTAGAGATTAGTTATAGATCTTCAAGAGAGAGTCGGCCACATGAATTCATTTCCGCCATTTTATTATATCTAAATTCATACTCTTGGTTATTTTCTTAATTAACATATCATTTTTATTACATTTATAACAGGTTGTCACACATTTACAGAAAAAACTCAGCGGTTACAGGACAAACAGAGGAAAAAAGAAAAACCTTTTGACTAACAGTCTCATTCTAAGTTACAAATACTCAAAAATTGGCACAGTATAAAGGAAGTACAAAGTACAAACCCAGTCCACTAAGCTATCATCCATTGCACTTGAAGGATCCACAGGTCGCCGCCCAGTTATTAATTCCAAGAGCATGACACCGTATGAGAAAACATCAGATTTCTCCGACAACTTTCCACTTGACGCATACTCTGGTGCCAAATACCTGCAATATTGGCACATAAACAAGTTCTTTTATTGATAAACTCACATCCAGTTTTTACTCTCTATTTCAGATACAATACAATTATCTAAGAATAACTAATAACTTTGATTGCAACTGTCTTTCTACCTTGTCACTTTCAAATTTCTTCCTCTCTAAACACATCTCACTGAGGATTTTTTTCCCCCAATTTTGTACCAGACTAGTTTAAGATATCTGAATAGAACATTGGTCCAAAAGTATATGAAAAGCTTCAGTTCTATTGGTAAGTGTATTGGTCTAAAAGTACACATGACCTTTGTCATTCAAGTCCATTCATGGCCTGCTGAATCATAGGCCATCAGGCCTTTTTGCACAACCTTCATTAACATTGTTCTTCCTGACTTTCTTCTTGTCATTTTGCAACGTTACTTGCTATGTTATCCTACCTTCCTCCTTTCCCATATCCCTTATTCGGGTAATTCTACAGTACTTATGTGGGTACCGTATCTCTAATAGATAAAATCTCACATTAATGGTACCAATGTCACACGTTATGGTACCTACCTCACATATGATGGTACCTACCATTTTTATTTATTATTTAAATTAATATATATAAAAAATCAAATAGTACCAATATCACTTGGATAGTACCAACATTACATATAATGGTACTTATATCACATTTGATGGTACCAATTGAGTGGGTACCATACTCACAAAAAGAGTTTGGGTATTATAAAATAACCCCCCCTACTCATGTACCTATTTTTGGAGCAATATGCTCTGGTTATCCTTATCATACAAATTATTCATTGTTAAGTACATTCTTTCTACTTAGCAAAAAAATAATAATAAAACACTCAAGATAAATGTTGAATGACGTAGCACTCTGTACTAAATCCAAGAAATAAAATTGTGAAATGAAAAAGATCTTGTTCCTTTATATATTGACACATATAGATGACCATTCTAACATAAGAATATAAATGGAAAGCTAGCTGATCCAAATACTGCAGTTGCTTCATAACACACCCTTAGTTTAGTTATAGCAAATACTGAAAACAACTTACCCAAATGTTCCCATGACACGTGTAGATACATGAGTGTAAGTGTCAGAAGACAGCTTAGCCAATCCGAAATCAGCCACCTGAATAATAAGCATACGTAGAAACATAAGCAGCAGAAGCATCCTATCATATAAAATGTGAGGAAAGCAAACGGATCTACATATTTCAGATATATTGTGTAGAGCATTTGGTAAAAAGCCGATACCATGGCTTCAAAGTTGAGGTCAAGGAGAATATTAGCTGCTTTGATATCACGATGTATAATCCGAGGATGGCCTGCAAGCAATTTCAATAAACAAATTAGACGACTATGACTCTAAGAGTAAAGAGAGAGAGAGAGTGGGAATTTCTTACAATCTTCATGAAGGTATGCAAGCCCTTTGGCTGATCCTGTTGCAATACGAAGCCTAGTTGGCCAATCCATGGTTGGAAGACCCTTTCCTGCAACCATTAATTAGATATCATACTTATTCTAATATCAATATGATTTAATTGGCATTTCAGGAGGAAAAAAAAAATTATTAGCAAAAATATCATGTAAGCCAAAATTAGATACTAATATCAATTATGTTACAACGTTTTCATAACATTGCTTAAGTGACAAACGGTAAATGATAGACAATAAAATGGTATAAGTAATGAGTCAATGTGAAAACCAATAATAACTTAATATTTAGACAATGTTGTGAAAATATTGTTAAAACATTATGGTTGTAGCATTACTATACTAA
The DNA here is from genome assembly GCA_907173295.1 of Fagus sylvatica. Classification (NCBI taxonomy): domain Eukaryota; kingdom Viridiplantae; phylum Streptophyta; class Magnoliopsida; order Fagales; family Fagaceae; genus Fagus; species Fagus sylvatica. The sequence continues at coordinate 4,836,363 of OU015768.1, forward strand.
TATTACTTGGATAATTAATATGATTTCTATAAATTGTATGGACCAATAAAAAATCATTCAATACTCTATAGTGATGCTTCATCCTCTCATATAAATGGTAAATCTCATCATATACATTAACATTAATTTAATTATTGAGACTCATAATTATATTAGAGAAATATATTAGAGAAATGAGCATTGCATCTGAATTACTTAATAATTTGAACTTACCGTGGAGGTGATGTTCCAAGGTTTTATTGGAAACAAATTCGTAGACCAACATCCTCTGCCCACCAGCAATACAATATCCAACAAGTGACACAAGATGTCGATGATGAACACGGCTGATAATCTCAACCTCAGCCTGGAATTCTCTCTCTCCTTGTCCACTGCCAGACTTTAGACTCTTGACTGCAATTTCCTTTCCATTAGGCAATACACCCTTGTGCACATAACCAAACCCACCTTGACCCAACAAATTGGCCTGGGAAAACCCGCCTGTAGCAGCCGCTAGCTCCTCATAAGTGAAGGTGCTCTTATTGAATCCAAGAGCGAGGTTTGGTGAGGGAGGTGGCAAGGGAGGTTTGTGTGGGCCTGATGAGAAACCAGCGCTCATGTCACTGCTATTTATGGGCGGTGGAGGAGGAGGTGAAGCCCAAGGACCCCCAGGTCCCATCGCGCTTGGTGACGGTAGCCTAACAACATGATCAGTCCCTTGGGGACCATTGTGCCAGTTAGGTTGTTGATTTGAATTGTTGTAGTATTCACTACCTGCGCTCACAAATAATGGGAATATTGTCACATTTTTCCTATGTATCAATATATTTTAACCAACTTTTATCAAAAAAGAAAAGAAATAAAAAGGCTTTCAACACAAAAAGTTACATGGATATTGAAAACATCAAGATGTGTTAATTGAATTACAAATTTCTTAACGAAGGATTCAATGTTTCTCTATATCATTTAGAAATATAGTTACATAATTTCTATGGTGGGAAGCGCTACATGCTTAAAACAGAGGGAAAACAAAGCAATTAATTAACTTCATTGAGCTTCATACATGTGAGAGAGATATATCAATAAGCTCTAATCAAATGTAACATCTCTTTCCTTTGTAAAAACAAGATGGAGAATAAGACTGTATAAATTACGTATGTATCTAAAAGCATAGAATTTTAATTATTGTAGGATATAATATAAGTTAAAAAATATCACGTATAAGTTTTCAAGTTTCTCTCTTAGTATTACACAATAAGGTTAAAGGGTTTGTCACCTTTTTGTGAAGGATCTCCATAGTAATGCATCTGCATATTACGTTTTCTCTTCCTCTTCTTAGCGCAGATTGCACAAATGATGATCATAGCAATTAGCAATATTCCTATCCCAACTGTAGCTCCCACTGCTATAGCTAGAGTGTTGTTAGATCCTGATGAACCGGACGATGAGCTACCCGATGTACCAGACGACGGTGTTGAGGACGAGACTTTGTGTGGAGGAGGCGGAGATGATTTTCCTGGAGGAGATTGAGAATGTGGCGGGGGAGGTGGCGACACGACATTGCCTGAAGAAGTGTTCGTTTTTTGGAGGTGGTGGAGGAGAGGTATTGTTGGAAGAAGAGGGTGGTGGTGGACCTGGTGGTGGTGGTGGTGGAGAAGAATCAGACGGTGGAGGAGATGGCGGTGATTGTTGAGGTGGTGATGATTTTGAGGGAGGTGATGATTTTGAGGGAGGTGATGGCGAAGATGATGGAGTTGGAGAAGGAGGAGGAGGAGAAGAAGATGATGATGAAGAATCTGGTGGTGGAGCTGCTGGTGAAGGTGGAGAATCTGGGGACGGAGCAGTCACAGAAGGCGAAGACATTATAAGTTCATGAACTATACTTTTTCCGGCCAAGATTTACGTCAAAGTATATGCCGGAAACTCCACCTCTCACGCAACTGCTCGTCTCAGCGATTGGAGACCCCTAAATATAAGATGAAAAGAGTTATGGTACTAGAAATCAAATGTAATATTTATGCGGAAAAAACAATCTCAATCATCCATGAAAATTGTGGAACATTTTTGCATGCTCTACCACACTACGTACGTTTGTGGGGTTCGATAAATTACTATGATTTTATGTTTTTACATCTTATAATATCTTTTCCCATTGAATTTCCTTCATGACTTTTGTAGAGAAGAAAAATGTTTGCATTGGAAAATGGTACCTGAATGAAGATAGGAGGGTTCTCAAAGGAAAGAGAAAGGAAAACAGTCGCATATTCAAAATTTCATAATAGAAAGGAGACCCTGTCCTTCCCCAATGGCCTCCTACAAAGGGGGACCTCTCTCTCTCTCTCTCTCTCTCTCTAAAGTCTAAACCTTTTGTTTTGCCACGCCTAACTTAGTTTGTGTTGGTTATTCCTTTTACCGGTTCCTGGCTTGGGTTTTGTTTAATTACTTCTCATTGATCCTATGTGGACCTGTAATTTCCTTTCGGGAAACAGATATTAACTTCAAATATAAATTTATCTCCACATTGTACGTTAGTCTTCACACTTGCAACAAACACAGCCTCAGGCACAAACAAATTAAAAGCTGCTATATTTCTATTTCTATTTCTATTCCAAAAAGTATGAATATACAACAAGTTGCAGAGGGAAAGAAAGCTGCATGCATTTTTTTGTGCAACATATATACCGTCTCTCTCTTTTCTTTTTTTTTTTTTAATTTTTTAATTTTATTTTTTTATATATCTCTTAGTACAATTATTTTTTTATGTAATATTCACACCATTTGGGATAGGAATATAGCAGCTTTTAATGCCAGAGGCTGTGTTTGTTACAAGTGTGAAGACTAACGTACAATGTGGAAATATTCTTCTTCTTTTTTTGATCAAAACTTATCTCTTGTTTTACCCCTTTGTTTTAATTTGGACAATCTCTCTCCTTTTATTAAGGAGGCTTGGTAGAGAGAATTTTCTCTTTGTAATGAAATTCCCATTTAGCAAAAAAAGTAATTGGATGGTAATAATATTACGAATAAATTATAATTTACACTTTTAAAATTTGAGATAATTTTGATTTTATCTCCTAAAATTTTAAAATTGGAATCCGTACCCTAACGTTAGGTTTGGAAAAAAGGTTTTTTTGTCCCATCCATTAATGAAGTGACTCTTAAATACCAACTAAGTTAAAAAAAAAGTTTTTCAATTCATATTTTGAGTTTAGTTGTTATTTGACAGCCACCTTAGCTATGGACATAATGATATATTTTTTTAAATGCTACCCAACGTTAAGGTATAGAACCAAATTTTTAAACTTCAAGGATTGAAATTAAAATTATCATAAACTTCAAAGGTGCACAAATTTTTTTTTTTACATGGACAAAATGACATAGTTTTGAATAGATCAAAACTACATCGTTTTGAGATAAGGTGACACTTAACGGACACCTCATTAACGGATATAGATAGAAGTGTTTGAAAAATTGAAGTCTTTTTTCAAACACTGTCTAACATTAAGGGTATGAATCCAAATTTTGAAACTTCAAGGGACAAAATCAAAATTACTCCAAACATTAGAGTGTAAAGTGTAATTTTGTTGTAATACTATTATCATCCAATTACTTTAGATGAAAAGTTTTGATTAAAAAATAAAAAAAATAAAAAAGTTCATTGAAAATTATAAAGGGGGCATCAAGTCTATAATATTTTGTAAAATTGTGACAGTACTTAATCATGCACAAGCAGAGAATGTTGCAGAGGAAGTATTCTAGATAAAGACAATGATAGAATCCTATATCAAGTATGCTATGACGCTAGCTTGGCAGATTAAAAAGATATGGAGGGAGTAACTCATGAACAGAGTGGTAGATAGTCCAAAAAAGATAGCACTGCCAATGGAGAGGTAGCCATAAGCTTTGCCACATTTTGAAATTCAAGTGAAAGAGCCGCTGGCTTAGGAAAGATTCCAAAAATCCATCTAGTGAACAAATATGTGTTTTTTTTTTTTCCAAGAATGAACTTAAGTTGATCATAAGCGCATAACTATGTATGTCATACAAATAATACAATGCAGTCAGAGCCAGAGACAAGGATGAACCAAGCTTAGGAAGGGTTCGCATCCAACCCTTACAATTATGGGATTAGTATCCTGGTGGTTATGTTGTATAAAAAAGGCACTATGCATTAGATATTCCCAAACAATTGGATGGTTACTGGGATTGCACAAAACTATTTGGCGTTTCATTCTAGAGAGTAAATACTTGACAAGAATTAGATTGAAATGTTTTCTAAATTATGTCTTAAACATTCATTAAAATCAAATTAAAATATATCATAGTTCTATACTATGGTATTTATGTGGCACCATATGGTACGCCAATATTTCTTTTTTCCATCATGTAATCACAATAAACAGAAAAACCACTAAACCATCAAAATTACTCACATGGAAGATAAAAGAAGAAATCATTTTAGTTTTAACACAGGTAGTTCCAAATTGACAATACCTCAATAAAACCTAGCTAAAATCAAACATGACTTTCACATTGGAACTTTGAAAGGGGGAGAGAGGGGTAAGGACTAATGCACAAGCATAAGACTATTTAAAGAGACTTAACCAATGGGATGCCATAGTGATGAGGTTGTTCATAGATGACTGTTAGCTTCTTGTTGTCTAACCAACGGGTTACCCACAGGCACAAGGCTATTCACATATGGGTGATAGCTCACAAATGCATCAGTCAATGAGCTCAACATTTCCGCTTTCTTCTCTTTCACATGATATATGATCATTCTGTTTTTGGCAAGAATTACCAAGACATCATCATTTAGACAAGCCAAAGCCCGCAACTCTCCATATATATAAGTGAAAACTTCAGAATCAAGAGGAATTATCTGCTTCAGCACCATATTAAAATCCCCATAGATGCGTATTTCATATCCATTATCTTGTTTATGAGGCATAATGTAACACAACTCCCCATGCATCTTTGTCAAAACACCTCCTGGCCCACTTTCGAGAGGAAGTGGCAGAATCCCAAAATGCTCATTCTTTAGATCAAAAGCCAGTATTGTACCAGCCGAAGTTTCCCAATAGACAACTCCTTTCATGTAGAACCCATCATCACTCAGTTTCACATCACCCAGCTCATAACATAGATTGTCAACAAGTCTCCAAGATTTTGACCTGGATGAGTAAATTTCAAAATAGATGACCGGATGATCAGCCAAAGGAAAGGCACAAACGAGCTCATAATTTGCAGCAAAATTAAATGTAGAAGGTTCAAAGGCAAGAACCGCTGCTGATTCAGGTCCATGATAATAATTTGGCCTTGGAAGAACTCTCCAATCCTGATTGACAGGGTTGCAAATATAGTAGGCATTTTCTCCAATGTAACTTTGACAGCAAATCAAGCCATTACATGTGCTTTTGAGAGTAACAGGTTCAGGCAAGAAACCGAGGGAGGGACTAGGAATGCCATATGCATCTGGATCACGTGAGATGAAGAAGTGTTCACCACAAATTTGATAGAAAAATCCAGAGATGTCTTGGAAGCAGTGACTTTGCTTGTGGGCTAAGAATGGATTAGTTATCCACTCATTCCACTCTTTGCATACAGTTTTAAATCTGCAAAGCGATTTGGCTGGGAGGAGAGGAAGGACATGCTCCTTTATCACATCTGCAATGCACATATTCTTCTTTGACTTTATATTTTCAGGTAACCTGAAATTGTCATATGCAGTAGCGCTTCCTTGGTGTGCATTTTCCTAAAATTGCAATCATAAAAGATTAAAACAATTATATATAAGCATAGCATCTACATATAATCAGTTTAACAATATTGCCAATTCATCACCAAATAAGCACAAAAAGAAAAGTTTAGAAGACAATCCAACCAAAAGTGTTCTTCCAAAAATAATTATGAATTGAGACTAGCTGGTCATTGGTTCTTAAGCAAAACAAACATGAAGGAGTTATGTTGATGTAGGATGTCAAGGGAATATTTACCCCATGTTTGGATGGAGGGAGATGAAAGAAAAATGGAGGAGAGGATGACCGAAATATACTTAAAATTAGTACATTCTATGAATCTTCCCCTCTACTCTCCTTTCTTCTCCCTCCATCTCCCTCCGTCCCAAACATACCCTGGGTTTAGGAAAGCAGTGTTAGGGTTTGTAAAATATTAGGGAAACAATGGAACAGGCTAGGAATTTAAGGGCTCACAACTTCAGTTATATTTGCTGGAAATCAAAGAAAACTCTATGAAAACTAAAATAACATAAATAAATTGAATTTGTAAAATGACATTTCCTATTTCCTAGGAATCACTCCTAGTGAAAGAAAGCATCACTTTCTAGGGTTTAAGAGGAACTCAAAGCTAGCAGTCAAAATATTATTATTTCAATGATAATAAAAGTCCCCATCCAAAGCTAATATAAGCTTCTTAAAAACCCTAGCAACACTTAAACTTTGCCTTGAAATATACTAATTTGAACCGAACATTGTTATAAAATAAAACAAAATTAAAAATCACAAAACCCCTACTTATTAGACCAACAAATTATTAAACGTGTAAATTTTAAGATTGCTGTGAACAATGTCACTACAATGTTGTGAACGGTAAATTCAGCCCTCAACTTTAAATTGACTACTAAGTAGGACTCACACCACAATCATCCCATCAAATTTAAACCTGGTATTTATAAATTTGATATTTCTTGTTTCTCCTGTAAACTTTAAGTGACTGATTTTTATCAGTACAACAGCAAAGTCAACTACAACAAGATTAGCTTTTGTTTACAATTTTTAGTTTGAAATTCATCTTCCAATTATCCATATGGGCTTTTCAATTTTCACTCTTGGCCATGAACATCTATGGTGGCTTAATTATACTCACAATTTGCACACAATCAAATCTAAGTTAATTAGTGAATGAACAAAAAAAAAATCCCTAAATGTCTTTTTCAACTCTACATTGGAGACAGCGGGAATCATTCTTAAATTGCTTATAATCTCGAAGAATAATAATCAAATACATACCATATGAAAACCATCGTCAAACATGTTGCTCTGTTGTCCACTTTCAAAAAACCAATCTTCCTCTGAATCAGACGAGATGTATTTCTCGTCATCCTCTACATCAGAATTATCGTTCTCCAAAGTCATTATTATCCTACAGATTAAACATTTTATTAATGAGTAATAAAATTAATAAAACATGATTACTTAAACATAAACATCTAATACTGTGACAAACAACTTTCAACATGTAACAAAACTTGCATAGGAAAAAATTGAAAACTAACATAACAAACACCCAACTGACTTGATAAACATCACAACAAACAGATGAATTGCACTAAGAAGGAAACCTGATCAATCATAATGCTAAACCCTGATTTAATTAGAGATTGGATTTATTTTAGTAAGCCTTAATTCAATTAGAGATTACTTATGACAGAAGCAATCAAACATAAAAAAAGGGAACTTGATGACATCATATAAGATCAAATGATACTAAAAAACAGTAAAAATAAAATAAAAAAAATTCATATTTTGTATCCCACTAAAATCAAATAATTATGCAACAAATTTGATCACTGAATAAGGTATGAAAAATGCGAAAAAAACTAAAACTTCAAATTCTTATTTTTCCATGATGTGGGACTTGAAGCACTATTTTTTATACAAAGGAAAAAAAAAACTTCCACATGGAACCGAATTAAACTCTCTGGTTTTCTTGATGAACGGTTTATTTATTAAAAAGAAACCGAACCTTTTAAAAAAAAAAAAAAAAAAAACAGAATCATACACATTCATGAAAAACCACTCAACCCCAAGAAACATAGATTGATAAAGCCACAAATATTCAAAACCGTTTCTAAGAGAACCCTCAAAAAAGGAAACAGAGGAATGAAAAATCACCTGCAGTATGTGGAACTCTAAACCCAACAATAGAGAGAGAGAGAGAGTGAGAGATTCCACAATTTTTATGTTCTCAATTATATTCCACGATGTTATAAAGTATAAATCGATGGAGACAAATAATCAAAACCCAAATATCATTGAAAAATGAAAACGCGGAAAAGGAAAAAGACTGGGAAAATGCAATGAAAGTTCCTGGAAGATTAAAGTGAGCATAGAATAAAGTGACAAAGATTAATACTTTGTAGTACAATCTGAGTCAATCATGTCCGTCAACCGAAGATATAGGGGAACGTGTGAAGCAAGACACGGTTTATGACTTTCAAGAGTCGCTGGTCTATGGCTCTGAGTAGGGTTTATTTCTTGTAACGAGGGGTATAACACGTGGATTATTTTGAACAGTTTTGTATTATTATGATTTTTTTTTTCCTATCTAGCTATCTATTTATTTCTCTAATACATAAAAATGACTTTTTGTTAATTTCTTTACAATTTTATATAGCATCATTTATTTTGTTAAATTTTTAAATGATTAGAGTCAAAAATTATATTTGAGTTTTCTACCATGATCTAAGTAAGAAATTTTAGGATTCGAAAATAAATAAGACTAGGAAAATGTTATTTCTTAATCAAATGACTTCTTATTAGACCATACAAACATTAAGAAATTTTTTATCAAAGTAGGTCACACTTCTTAGTTGATATATATATATATATCTTTATGATTTTTGCATCTATTCTGTGAAATATGCCACATTTCTTAGTTTATCTTTTTGGAGTGTCTATATTCCCTTGAATTTTATTTTATCATATTTGGAATTCTTGAATTTGGTTCCATTGAAGTAACCAATATTGTGTATGTAACAAAGATAGAAATCCATTATATATTTCGTGGGAAAAAAAAAAATTATATATATATATATATATATAAATATCATACATTGAAGCATGTATCATTTAAGGTTTACACACTTATCTCTCTTTTGTTTAGGCCTACACACTTGTAAGGGGGAAAAATTGATTAAGACAAGTATATGGCTACAAATAAAATAGGAAGCAAAGTTGGGTTTGGTCTTCACTTTACAGCACATTATACAGCTTCGATTAGTCCATAAAATATCTTATAAATATCTACAAAATATCACGTATATGTTCTGTGAGGTTCTATTGTATTCTAAGAAAAAGAATTTTATAAAAGGGAAGGAAAAAGCAACGTGAAGAGGGCTGCAAAAAAGACGGAAAATAGGGCAGAGAGGCAAAAAATCGGAAAAGAGACTGGAGAGGGGTATCTCTCAGGGTGTTCGGTCATTGTATGTTATTATATTTATAACAATATTTGATATATTATAGGTCTGGATGTGGACGTAGGCAAATTGCCGAACCACCTAAAATTATGTGTTCTGTATCTTGTTCTATTTTATAATCTAACAGTCTCCAATGGACTGAGATTCATGACGTTGCAAAGTTTTGATGCGGTTCCATTATAACGTGAAAAAATCCCACCTTCAACACTTATCTCTTATTCTTTGGTTTACGTGTGACAATCAATGCCGACCTCCAAAGGCTATAGTAAGAATATATCACTTATTAAAAGTGACTTAGTGATGTTTAAGGAAAAAAAGAAAAGAAAAAAAAAAGTGACTTGGTGCTATCATGACTCGACCAAAAAAATTAAAGAATCCATTTTTTGTTTTGTTTCTTCCACTGCGTTTAGGAGATTAAGACGAGATAATAAGAGTATATCTCTCTTTTTATTTATTTTATTTTATTTTTTAAGTGACTTGATGCTATCATGACTCAACCAAAAAAAATAGGAATCCACTTTTTTTTCCTTTACATTACGTTTAGGAGATTAAAACAAGATTGCTCATTTTTCTTTTACACTTCGCTTTTGTAAATTGTGACCGAATGGTCAAGCCTTGCCACACATTTTTTTTTACGCCAAGATAGTACGATACTACCCTTTCATATTAGGCTACAGTAAGAATAAATACGTTTTCTTCCCTAATTGCTCTATTTCTTTTCCCCAAATTTCTTTTAGGCTCCGATTGTTTCACTGTAAAATATTTTTTATTATAAAATGTTTTCAGATGAAAATAATTTCAGAGAAAATAATTTTTTTTTGGTGTTTGGTTGCATTCCGAAAAATGCTTCGAAAAATATTTTATAGTGTTGTGCAAAAGATTGAGCAGAAGGGGTGGGGGGTGAAACGTGTGTTTTTGGAAAATGGTTTACGAAAAAATTGAGCGTAAACCATTTTTCAAATTTTAACAAAGGGTTTTCCGATCAACGGAAATTATTTTCCGTTTGACCACCATTTTACAGTGAAACAAACACTGTAAATTTGAAAATATTTTCCAGAAAATATTTTACAGCAAAACAAACGGAACCTTATCATTATCACTAAATTATTATTTCCTTTTGTTTTAGGAAAACAAATAATAATTCTAAATTCTCATTCAAATTTGATTTCTTTATATATGATGTTACTACTTCAAAATATTAAACTAAATTCATGATCGGTTAAATTTAACCTTATTAATTTATTATAACTAATATTAGCCAGAAATATTAATCTTTATTATAGTTTAGTAGGTTCTAGTGAAATCAACCGATAAAGTCACTTGTTGGTGAATAATGGATTTGGGTTTAAATTTCGTCTACACTAAAAATCAAGAGGTATCTCTTAACTTAATGACGAAGAATAACTATTATGGAGTAAGCACCAAAAGTTCAATTTAAGTATCTCCAAATTAAGAACTATCGATACATTCTTTACAACAACAAATATTGACAATTTAGAAAGTAAAACTACTGTAGAAACTTCAATTCCCAAATAACACCAAAGAATCTCCAAATTAGTTTTTTTAGATAATTTAGATGTTTATATTGAAAAGGAAATTGATGAGAACCTTAGTACATATTTAATACTTAATTATTTTAGTTATTTAAATTAGGGTTAACTACAGTTTTAATTGGAGATATTTACTTTTTTATTATTTATTTCCTTTTATATCTACATAATACCTTCATGATAATTGATCAAATGATCAAAGATAAGTAAAAAATAACTTTTTCTTCTTCTTTTTTCATAATCTTCGCACATATTTATGAAGTTTAATTAACACTTGTTGTTGTACGTCTATTGGTTTATAAAATAATTTATTTACATCTTGAACTATTTTTATAAATGTTTATACTTCATACTACTGTACAGATCATAGTATATAGTACGTAAAAAGAAAAGAAAAATAGTCATTACATTTTAATTTGGCACCCCGAAGATAAATTCTGGTTCTGCCATTGATGACCTCCACGAGCTCCAATCGTACGTAGAAAACTCTAACCAACGAGCACCAACTATTGTTGACTAGTAAAGTTTTTAACGACCACCAACTATTGTTGACCTTCCTCCTGTCCAGCCACAGAGCAATTAGCAGCAAGATCATTCTAAGGACTACCATAGAGAGCATTCCAAAGAGCTTGAGACACAATAGAAGCACCCATAATTGGCCATAGAGAAAACACAAGCCTCCAAGTTTCGGCCCAGCCATGCAAGTCCAGCCAGCATGGCACAATGCCAACTGATGTTTGATCAAAGTATCACATTCTTAAAATGCCCCTAATACATAGTAGGAAGAACTAAAAACATAAAGTATAATGTGTGAGTTAAGGAAGGTGACAATCCAATTACTGTTCTCCATTATTCAGGGAAAAAAAAAAGATTGTTCTCAATTGCATTGTATGCTGATTAATCCCGGGGAGTGGGCACAATCACCATGCATAGTATCCAATGTTTTGTTATTGCTAAATCAGCCTAAAATTACTTTTATCCCATCATTTAATATCATATGAAGTTGATAAATCTCTTGATTCATTACAGTTGCGACTAGACTAGAGGCCACAGGCCAGGCCACCCATATTTTTTTGGTGCTTCCATACAGGTCAAAACTCCAAAGCTACCTACTAGTGACAGTTCAAAAATAGAGGTGCAGGTAAACTGAACAATTTCAGTGCATTGTTTCATATCTCAATTCCAAAACCAAACTTAGAATATATTTTGCAATTTGTACCAAAATAACTGAAAGTTGCAGTAGATAAAAATCAGTAACACAGTAAATTCTGATAGCTAAGAACACAATAGCCCAAAATTATTCACTGAGTGCTACATAAGTTCCGAACCATTACTACCTAATGTAAACCACTCATTGTGTCATATTATGGCTAGACAGTGTTGCAATATGCCATTGACACAAATAAGAAGACAATCCAACTAGATTTCAACAAGGCTATTCACATAACCAACAATTCTCATATCAGGATCAGCTTCAGCACATAGGCGTCCAAATTCTTTAGTCTTCCTGTTATATGAATAAAGTGCTCTCTCACCACGAAACACAATCACATCCCCACCGGCAAAGAGAACAGATCCCTGCTCATGTGCCGAATGTCCAATAATTGAAAGTCCGCTAACGTCTGATGACTCTGACCTGTTGCTTACATTGACTTGAAGTTTTACATCCCAAGCCTTGATCCTGCTGTTCATCCCCATAGTGTTTGTGTAGGCATTAGACAGCACATTCACAGTAAGTGACTGATTATAAGCATTAGTCATGGTAAGCTTCCCATCCATAACACCCAAGCAGCCACTCTGAGCATAGAGGCGCTGTGAACGCTCCATGGTGAGATCAAAAACAACAATCCCACCCGACCTTGAGAGCCAGTATACAATTCCATTCACATGCACACCTGAGCAAGGCATGAACTTTGTACCACCAAAGTACATCTCACGTGAAATTTTCCAGGATCCTTCGGAAGAGGAATAAATCTCAAATTCACAAGCATTATCAAAATCATCAGATGGAAAAGCACAAATGAGCTTGTACTCAGCAATGAAATTGAGTAAAGATGGTTCAAAGATGAGTACAAGAGCAGGGTTAGACCCATGATTAGCACTGGGGATAGGGAGTTTCTTCCACTGTGTGGTAGCAGGATTACAAATGTAGTAGGCCTTGTCGCCAGTGTGACCCTGACAGCAGAGTAGACCATTGGAAGAAGTCCTGATGTCAACTGGTTCAGGCAGGAACTGCAAAGATGGGTCTGGAACACCACATGAATTTGGATCAAGGGATATAAAGGAAGGTGTCTTTGAATGGGATTGACAAAAGAAGCCTGAGACACTATGGAAATTATTTGACTGATTGTGGGCAAAGAAAGGAGTTGAGATCTGGAGCCTCCAGTCCCTACAAACCCCTTTGAACCTGAAAAGAGATTTAGCAGGAAGAAAAGGGAGGGCATGCTCCCTTATTATGTCTTTGAGGTCCATGTATATCTTGTTGTTTCTGTTCGCAATGAACTTACTTGGTCTCCTTCCTTGATCCATTGAACTTCTGATTAAATTTCTTATACAGTTATTGAACTGTAACAAGGCATCAAAGTTCTTTGTAAGTAGAATTGAAAAGCATTTAAATATAATAAATCTACTGAAACAGAAAAGAAATGTAGAGAGCAAACACAAAAATTTTCAGATCCTCAATATATATTCAGGTTTTAGTTTTTCATTTGTTTCAAAATGCATAATTTTGATACCTAACAAATTCTAAATCAACATTTAAATTCTGATTGCATCAATGTTTACAACAATACTGGTATTTTACGCAGTGGAAATTCATTATTAGTACTCTTTCCAAATTCCAAACTTAAATCTTACTAATGATGTGGATGAATCACAATAAACAAATACTTTTCATCTTAAAAGCCTATCGAATATTAATTTTCCATGCAAAAACTCCCTTGAAACCAGTTATATATCCGGGTTGAAGTGTTGAACAAATCATATTGCAATTGTCTTTCATATTAAATTCCAAAATTACAAATTGGTCAGATTCTGCTAGTGTTTATTTGGCTGAATGTTAGTCTATCCCCACCCCCAAAATATTCATCCAGTCTCACCAAACACTATACACATTTTGGGAACTTAAACACTCACAACTATCAATTTGCATGCAAAATAGATTCGAGTTCAAGTTGTACAGGACCTTCGATCGAATACGAGGCGTCGAGGCGTATCGTATTCTACCCTTACAAGCAAGAAACTACCCAAAAAATATTAATAATAATTTGTTAACATTTGTCTATCCTATCCTATATGGTAGAAATTGTGGCTCATATTCTGAATGAGAAAGTAACACTAACTAAAAAACGTGTGGAAATATCACTTCCCATTTAACAATTGGAAGTAAAAAATTACATACAAACACACCTAAATCCAAAGAAAAATAAAAAATACCCAAATTTAAAATCACACCCAAAAAAAAAAAAGCAGACTCCAATGCAAGAAAAAGCACCTATAGCTCAGTAGCGAAGATCGGAGTGGAAAATTCAAATAAATTTCACTTTCGTGAAGAAAACTGAACAAGAAGAGCAAAATATAGTCTTGATCTAAAAGATGCAATAAGCTACAGGAATGCGGAGGTAACGATTATGGAAAATCTACTATTACAGTCAATTAACTAGAAAAAATTATAAATTGGATAATGAGCTAAGGATTATACCTACAAATTTTGATCGGTGAAAGTTCTTGATCGAGACAACCAGAGAGAGAGATTTGAAGTGTCTGGGTTCCACTTTCGTACTATTAAAAAAATAAAAAAATAAAAACCTAGAAAAGACTAAAGCCTGACTTGGTTGCTGTAAGGAGACTGTTTGGGTGCCGGAATCTAATCCGCTAGTCTAGGAGTAGCACTATCCTAGTCCAGCTCAAGATACAAGTGTGTTTGGATTGAGTTGATTTTTTATGGACTTTTTTTTTTTTAAAATAAATAATGCTGAATATAAATCAAGTGTATTTAGAAAAATTGTGCAAAAATTGATTAATTGCATAAGTTGATGCTTGAATCTTTTTAGTTTAATTTAATTTTCTTTTTTTAAGTGTAAGTAAAAGAATTCTACTCCCAAAACTAAACTCCCAAAATTAAATAAGAATTATTTAAGCTAACATCTTGATTATTTTGAGTTGGATATGATTTTTAATTAGTATTTTATTTTATTTTAAGTGTGTATAAAGGAATTTGATTCTCCAAACTAAACGCCACAATAAATAGGAATGATTCGACCATAAGGTCATGACAAGTTCTATTCCGTCTAATTACTCAAATAGTAATAATACATAAATTATTTCATATAATTTCTTTTGGGGCCTAATAAAACGAAATTTGGAGAAAATAGTTGCCATGGAATCAATTTGAAGTCTGGAATTGCAAAGTACAAAATAAAATTAGATTCATCAAAGACTAGAGTAATGAGGCTCAACAAGTTATTCATTCATACACAAATGCACACACATACTAGAAAGGAAAAAAAAAAAAAAAACCATCAATTGTCTATCATGCTACATGATTTTTTTTGTTTGATTATTAATCATTAATGGCAGGCTTAGAAAATAAGTAGGAGATCATAGGAGAAGAGAGAAAGTGGCTTACATTTACATTCCTGCAACCTTCCACAAACCCAAATTGGCCTTTGTGGTAGTATATGAAAATTTTTGGCTTATTGTGCATTCTAATTGTGAAATGCTTGGGATGAGCTGTAGACTCATCCTGAGTCCAATCCCCACTAAAAACTTCTCTTGAAATACCCGATACACGGTTTTGACGGGTGTTATAAGGGTGGATCCGAGGGGCTATGCCTTGGTGAGGTTCCTTGTCATAAAAAATAAAAATAAATAAATAAAGTAGAATATAATAAATTTTTTTATTAAGGTTTATACTTGAATTGATAATAAGTTTTGGTAAGAAAATTTAAACTAATTTAAGATGAGTTACACGTAGTTTTGGATGGGTTTAAAGTAGTTTTAAATTGGATTAACACTTGTGAAATCTAATTATAATAACCCTTGATACAAAATTAGAGTGTAATTAAAATTTAATTTGAAATTTTTATTGAACTCCCACTTTAATGTATTATATAGATCTGATATAGTTTGATTGATGTATCATACTAGTGTTTGACTTGAGCCTGTACACTGTCCAATGTCCATTTTGGTATGATTCTTGAATATGTTTTGTACCAAATAAGGCTACTGACCTCAAGAATACTTTGATATGCTCTAATATTTGGTAAGCTTCCTCAACATTTTGAAAGAGTAAGAGGAACTTGCACTCAGAGTTTGAATGATTTAAATAAAATAAAAAATAAATAAATTTTGGTTTCAGCCGGTATATCAAAATGCACATTACTGTAACATATATTGTGTTTGTTATTAACGAGCATAAAGGTTTTTTTAGAGTAAGTTGAGGGGATCATCTCCCTAGTTGAGGAGACTTTGCCGTAGGAGTTCGAATGGTAAAATAAAATAAATTAATTTTGACTTAATCTGGTAAATCAGAAACGCCATTAAGTGTAGCATACTAGCATATATTGTGCTTGTGATCAAATAGCATCAAAGGTTTTTCATGCCAAGATGCATGTTTAGTGGGAGATTTTTTTTACTACCCGAGTTTTCTAGAATTCGTAGTCTTCGTGCTTCGTATAGAGGTTGCCTTTGAACTTTGAAGGGAGGTTGGGATTTAGATGTGTAAAACCAATGAACGATTTTAGTTTAATAGTTTAGATAATTCTAACTCACAAAAGAAATATTACCCACAAAATAAACATGATAGTCGAGCAAAATCTAATTGCGGAGTAATTAAATTAGATAAAGATTACAAGATTAGGAAAGATGTGTAATCATGGAGATTATCTTTAGGAACCATAGGCAAAATATCATACATGATACATCCTTTAAAGAAAACAACATGATAGCTTGGACGAAATGTAGCCACAGAAACAAGATAGAATTGTAGTGGCCCATATCGAATTATTCTCTTACTCTATGTTTGGATAGAGAGAAATGGAGAGGGAGGAGAGTGATTTCCATTCGTCCAAAACATGCCCAGCTCAGCCAAAGCACTGGTCAGCTGGGAGAGGGCCGGGAATATAACCCTGCTCAAAATACTGCAACCCAAACACAACGAGAATGGCAAGCAATGTTAAGTATGATAGGCCTTCAACAGCTCCTAACAACCCAAAAGGACCATTAGGCAAACCCGAACCAGTTTTGGTTTTCGTATACAAGGACCAAGCTACAATTCCCACAACAACTAAATAACTCACGCCCTCTAGCGCACCTATTGAGCCCCCTGGACCTGGGGGGAGGCCACAGCCTGTTATCTTGAGCGTGTAGAGGGACCAGCCTATCACTGGGGTTGAGACCAAGCCACCAGCTATTGCTGCTTTCTCTATAATGTCGTTGTTGCTATCGCTGCTCTCCTTTGCCATGCCCAGGAGTTTGAGTGGAGTGTGCAATCTTGCTCTTCCATGTTTGAAATTGAATGAGTTACACCTTGGTGATGGCAGGGAAGTTGATGGTGGTGATAATAGCAACATCTTTGAGGCTTCCACACTCTACGCCGGAGACAAATTTGGCCTACTCCTGTAGATTCTCTTCTGTAGAGAGAGAGAGAGAGAGACTGCTAATTCTTTTCAATTCGCTAAGTATATACATCTTACATAAACAACCTATTAAAAGAGTAACGTGGTCAGTCACACGAGTGTGGACTTCATCCGTAGACCCCACATGTGAGGCTTGTGTAAATATAGGACATATAGTCACCCATGTTTCATTATTAATGAAAAATAATATATATTTAAAAATCATAAAGTTTTAAATAATTACCCTCCACTTATTAGGACAGTGTTATTTTCACATCCCTATTTGATATTTTCGCTTCATTTGATGCGGAAATATCAAATAAGGGTGTGAAATTTCACATCAATTCCTGACATTTCCGTACCATTCGTGCAAAAATATAATAAATTGGGGTGAAAATAACATTTCCCATTCATTATTATTATTAAGTTCCCTAGCCAGTGTGAACCAGAGGCAGCTTCTTCTTAGGCTTGGCCGAGCATAGCTTCGAGTGTTTCAAAAAGCTGTTGTCTCTTGGGGATCAACAGCCACCCACAGTAGCAGTTGAGTCTAGCCGCCTCCCAAGGTCCATGAACAAATAGAGGATAACGTTTACACGCAACATCAGCTCGATAGGCTCGTAAAAGGTTCGTAAGCAATAAAGGTTAAGCCGAATGGAAGTCAAGCTGGAGCTTGGCCTGGCTTAGTGAGTCGAACATTCAGCCTGGCTTAAACAGATTATATAAATCCACTGCCACAGAGACTGTGCACAGCATAAAGGACTTTTTATAGTTTATACCATCCAATGGAATGAAAAAAAATTCAGCTGCTTCACCCATAAAGGTTGAACCAAGGAGTGTACATGTTAAACCGTTGGATCAAAGCTAGTTTCCAGGACGCATGGCACAAGATCCAGCATCTTAACATTTCAATATCAGGAACATTTTCACTTCATCCTTCCTTTCCAATCAAACCCTAAGCCACCTGGCCTACTTCCCTGCGACAATAAATATAGATAAAGCAACCTACAAATATTACACGTCAAATGTGAGATAATATACAGTATTGAACACGTCATTAGACTGGAAGCCCACTTGATTGAATAAAACATAAAGATGACTTATCTACAAGCGTTTTACAACCCCCCCTTTTTTTCAAAACTGCTTGGACAAACAAAAGAAAAAAACAAATTCCAGGATTTTTTTTTTGTACCTCTCCTACTAGTCCCCTTCGAAAATTCACTAGTGAAACGGGATCATAGGTGGTGAACCGCTCATAACTACCATTTGAAAAACAGAGCAACGGCTATATAAGAATAACTGGCGGGGACAAAGGACTAACGACTTTTTGAACTAAACATATGCCACCCAAGTTACATTTCCTTCCCCTAATATATATAGTCCAAGAAGATGGCCAAAATCACTACCATACTACCAACCAATCTATCTAATGTGAGGTTCCCCTGTTTCCATATTTGAAAGACATTAACATAACATTAACATAGGCGATTTGAGAGTCAGAGCTAATGATGCTTCTTTGATGACTTGTTGTACTCAACAACATCATCTTCCTCATCATCATCCTCACCATTATCATCCTCGTCTGCATCTTCATCCCTTTTCCTCTTATGTGTTGAAGAAGAGGGAGGCAGAACCTGAACATCATCATCTTCAACTTCTTCCTCTTCCTCAGCATCAGCATCATCTTCATTTACTGGTTCTATGTCACTACCTCCAGCATCATCTTCCACAGCCTGCACCACCGGTTGAACTAAGAAGCCTGAACCATAGTCTTCTTCCTGTAATTCAAGAAAAAAAAATTGAGTGGATAAATAAAAAATAGAAGAGGGAATTCATTATCAGATTATCAAACAAACAAAGCATCTAAGTCTGTAACAAATATTATAGGATGTTACTTAAAATCCATAACAGAAATCTAAAGAAATAATCTGATACAATCAACCGTAGCATCCATGTTTGAAACCATTATAAAAAATACAAGATCCATAACAGAAACTCTAAAGAAATCATTTCAGTAATTGAGCAAACCTTAACCCACAAAGAAAAAACTTGAAAATTGCCAACAAGATAACAAAACCTTTTTTTTTTTTTGGGATAAATACCAAGAATAACAAAACTTCCCAACAACAAAACAAAAAAATAAAATAAAAAATCACATAAAAATGCAGTGATACATGGTTCATACTGCCAATTGAAAGGAAAATTCATCATCTTGAGTGAAACCTGGAACCAAAATATACTAAAATGATTTGAATAATATTCTAATGAATTCATTACGTTCAAAATACAGAGTAAAAATTCACATTTAAAAACAGCTTGAGACCAAGAAGTAGTACATGCATGAAAAGTAAGAAGCTCAATGGGACATTAATCACTAAAATCTCCATATCGATCAACAGTGTCTTCCAATAATATGGTGCACAAAGGCAGTGCTGTTATCAATTAAAAAGTTTTACTGCATCTGTAATCAGTTCACACTAGACAAAATTCGCTTTACAGCATAACCATGAATATTATCCAACAAAACAAATCCTACCACAAAGCATAACAACATATCTGACAGTTGGTTTATTAAACAACAATTATGGGACAAAGAAACACTATTGATACTAAAATAATATGGAAATCTACAATTACAAAGTTTAACATAACATAAAAATAGTGCCAGAGAGATGAAGTAAAAGTGCTTCACTGATCATAAAATTTCTTTTTTTCAATTTTAGTTGGGGGTGATGTTCGGGGTAAGGAAATAACTTAAAATATCATGAAAGACACAAATAGAATTTATGGGCTCAATGGGGAAAACTTAAAACTTGTTTTCTTCCAAAAAATATGTTGACCTTGTGAAAATGCAAGTTGCAGTGCATTCAAAAACAACTTTTCCAAAATCCAATAAAGTTGTTTGCGGCATTTTCTTAATCTCCAAATCTTGCTTAAAAGAGCAAATAGAGTGAACCAGCAGGATTCAAAAACAAACCCAATAATTTTCATTACACTTATGACACCAAAAACCAAATTTCTCCTAAGATTAATGATGTTTAACGAGAACAAATTATGCAAAAAAAAAAAAAAAATCTAAAATAGTTCAACTGGCAAAAATGCAGAAAAGCATGTGACCTTTTCACCCATTAAATAGAATCACAGAAATATACATTCTAAGTACCATTTACTACTCAGATCATGTAATGAATACACTACCCCCATTAGTTAAAGTTGAAACCATAATAGACATGCAAGTAGCAACTATCTTCTTCAATACTTCTAAGGTATCAAAGAAACATATAGGAGCAACTATACACAGAAAAATAATCCCTCATGCAATAAAACCAATCAGTAAACAGTTAATATAGTTCTAAACACTATAATCAGTAATCTAAAAACGCAATAGCATTCAAACAATTAATCAATACTAGAAATAAGTTCCATAAGATGCAGATTTAATTCAAACAAAGGGAATCTCACCTCCTCCTCGCCCTCTTCTTCGTCTTCAAACTCTCCATCTAATTCAACACCTGGCTCTTCCTCCCCAGTCTCACCATTATCATCCTCATCCGCATCATCCTCACCCTGCTCGTGCCCGTCAATCTCACCTTCTGTGCTCGTCAACCGCCCCGTACTCTCCGGCTCCGCTAAATCCCCCTCGTCATTGTCCACTTCCTCTTCCTCATCGTCCTCATCATCCTCGTCATCATCATCATCCTCCTCCTCATACTCAACCCCATCTTCCTCATCATCACTGTCCTCAATCTCATGCACCTCAACCACATCATCTTCGTCATCGATTTCCTCTCCAGATTCATTTTCTTCATCATCATCTCCTTCCTCTTCATCCTCATCACCAACCTCATCCACACGCTCAACTCGAAATCCATTAGACTGATGATGATTCGAGCCGTTAACTCTCCTAGCAGTCTCAGTCTCCTCCTCATCCGCATCGCTCTCTTCGTCCTCATCCACATCGACAACTCCTTCAGTCCCTTCACCATGCCCATTATTCAACCCATACGGTCGATCCTCACCGTCGATTTCGCCGCTCCCGGGGTCATCCTCCTCCTCCTCTTCATCTTCCTCCTCATCATCAGACTCAGGCCGCTCATTCTCCTCCGCGTCCATCTTATCCAAATACTTCAACGATTTGATCAATCCAAAAACCCTAGATCGATAATCCTTGACACGCGTAACGGGGCACTCATAGAGATCGAGCGAAACAAGCTTAAGCTGCGCAAGCGGGGCGAGATCCTCGAGGTACTGAATCCGATTGTTCGAAAGGTCGAGGTCTCGAAGCGAGTCGAGGCCCGCTTCAACGAGAAACTCCAACCCGCCAGCGATCCGATTATCGGAGAGGATTAGCTTCTGGAGGTTTCGAAGACGAGGAAACTGCTCGAGCGACGAAACGCCGATGTTCGCAATAGAGAGGTGCTGAAGGTTCTGGAACCTCTCTAGAAGGCTCGGAGGTGGTAACCGACCCTGGACGCACTTAACCGCGCCGTCTAGAGTTAGGGTTCGAGCCGAGGCGTGGTCGGTTTGGCCGTCTAGCGCTGTCTCCACGGCTCGCTCCCAGATCTCATCCATCAAATACGAAACCCTATATCTCATAAACAAAATAAACACTTTCCAACAAAACAAATCGTTTTTCAAAGCATGGAGAGCAAAATTTTAGAGCAAAGCCACAGAATTTTTTTTTTTTTTTTTTTTTTTCTCTACAAGAACAAATTTCACAAGAAAGAAACGAAGAAATTCATGAGACAATCCTAACCGTAGATTTGGAAAATCAATACCAGACTCAATAGCTATCCCCTGTATAAAACCCTAATTCTTTTTTTTGGGGGGGTGGAATGTACGGACTATCGCTTCTGCAAGTTCAAAATGCTTCAAAAGCACAAATAGATCTCTCTGTCTCTCTCTCTTTTATTTTTTTTTCTCTCTCTCTCTCCTATTGGTTGGAATTGGCGAGTCGGGATAAACCTCCAGAGAAGGGGGCTCACGGTTCGTGGCTAGGGTTCAGGGGATTAGGCTAGCCCATGTAGAGTTGAAAGGTTTTTGATTTTTGAATTATTGGAGGAGTTTAGGCCGTTGGATTTAAGAGACGCGGATTGATGACATGGAGATAATGGACGGTGAAGATTGGGGGTAAGTGTGTTTGTTTTCGAGAAGGATGTAGGTAGAAGGAGAGAGAAAACTAAAACCTCGCCATGTCCGACACGTCTCTTTGGTTGTAAATATCGGGACGGTTATATATATGCCCTCCTTTGATTTGTTAAATTACGTATGTGCCATGAGGTACAATAACGAGTGATTAGCGGTTGTCGCTACGTAAGGCAAAAGGAGCGCAAATTATTCTTTCTTTTTTTTTGTTTCCATAGCAATTTTTTTTCCCCCCTTGTTGATTTGTTTTCTACATTATATATTTTTGGAAAGTTGATTTGTTTTTTTATATTTGATTTTTAATTTGATCGTAAAAGTTGGCTAAACGGATATTTTTTCTGTTGTTTGCTTCACATGAAAAAATATTAATATTTTTTTATAAAATCAAATAATTATATGGATAAAAAATTTCATTCATGAAAATATATCTCAAATGAGAATATATTTTCATTTTTTTTTGGGTTTTCATTTACGAATTCATAATCTATGCAAAAAATTCAATAGGAAAGAGTTGGATTTGAGTTAAAATTTATCACTTAGAAATAAGTTACCGATTAGTCAACACAAGACAACCGTCGGTCAATAATTATTTTGTGAAGATAGGAAAAGTAAAGAAGGAGAAGTGAGTGTTATGAGAGTTTTTGTAGTGTTGAGTTTATGTGTGATGATTTATTGAGTATGTAACAAAAAAAAAAATTATGCTCTTAAAATGAATAAATAAATTCACTCTATTGGGTTTGTTTTATTTTGTTGACCACATAAAACATTTTTCATTGACTCACATTTTATGTTGTACTAAACACCATAAAATGCGAAATATATTTTCTAGACTGATGTGTAATTTTTTCTCAATTTTTGGGATAAGATGTGTTTTTAAGACTAATAATTTTTTAATACACAAAATTTGGCTGAACGAATTTTTTAAGTCACATAAAACAATGTAGTTTTATGTAGTTTTAATATTTTAGCATCCAAATATAAAGAAAATCAAGAGAATTATTTTCAGTTTCTTAGGACCTATCGAATATTGAGATCTAATGTCTCAGGAGTTCAAACACAAAAGAAACTTAAATTCTCAAGAATAAAAAATAATATCAATCGAACAGGCCTAAAGAATTTTTTTAAATCTTGGGTGAAGTAGAAAGGGGCCAAATGGATGATATCCATTATCCAAGGGGGAGAGGTGATGTGTTGGAGGAGCTCAGTTGAGAGGTAAAAATCATTGGTAAGTATACTATTGTAGGAAGTAGAGTTCTATTTGTACATTTTTTATTTATTTTTATGATGTTTTTATTTTTTTATTGAAAAATTCGTCACTTATAACTTATGGATAAAACTTAGATATAATTAAGTTAGATACATCAGGTTTCCCAATTGAATTCAAACATATAATTGCATTATCTAATACAACCGAAAAGAATTATACTTAAGTTTATCTATAACTTATAACCATAGGAGACAAAGTTAGAGAGATTTGGACTCTAGTTCTCCATATAAAAGAAACTAATCAATATCACTGAGTTACAAGGTTCTTGGAGATATAACGTTCTAGTTGTTACATCAAATTAAGGAATAACAAATTTTAGATATCCGAAATGTCAACATAAGACATAATTAATGACATATTATTATTTCAAATATTTCCAGCATAAATGATAAATAATTGTGCTTTAAATAGGAAAAAAAAAGAAGAAGAGGAAGACAAAACCTTGTAACTTAACACGAATTGTCTCCTATCTTTCCTAAGAAAAACTAAGGTCTTTTGCCAACTATCATATTACCTTAAAAAAGAAAAAAAGGACAACTCTTATTTATCGGGTGTAAATTGTAAAAAAAATAAAATAAAATAGAATGGCTGTTTTTGTCTTTTAATCATAAAAGCATGAACAATAATCTAAAGAGCTAAGCAGAAAAGCTCCATTTTTGAGCTGATCTTATCAGATGGGCACAAATTTTTTCTTTTTCTTAAAGAGCATTTTAGTCAAAAAGTTATGTAAGACTCTTCTTAACGCAAAGGCAGACAGAGCCTTGACAATAATTTCGAGCCAGAGAGTAATTTCACCAGTCTTAGAATAGCCCCCCAATAAAACCGATCTGAAAATAAAAAGGGGTATTGGAATCGATTTAATCTCAACCAAAATATAAGTGGGAAGATATGAAAAGACCAGTAACAGATTCCATGTGTTTTGTGACTGGTATGTCTGAGTGAAGGTCCAAGTTCAATAAAACGATAGGTGGTCAATGATGGTACGATAAAATAAGGACTAGATTTTCCACCCATAAATTCCCTGGTACAAACGGAGAAAATGCACAAGATTCCACCAAATTCATTTTCAAACATCTGTTATGCTTTTATTTTTTTGCTAAGTAAACATTTATGCTTGACTAAGCAAGGCTTCAAATAAGTATAAATTCTCTCACTAAGCAAGACTTCAAACAAGCATGAATACTAACACAAAATACGAATTGTGCACTTCAAATGTTTCATGATCAGCTTAACAGGAAATGACAGTCCATGGAGGCATAGAGCCATAGAGTGCAAAATTACTCCATGCTTTTCTCCAAATTTAAAATAAATCCCTGAAGTCCTCACGAATGCAACTAATGCTTAACGGGTGGTTTCTGTTGGAGACAACAAAGAAGTGCCACTGAAGCTCTTAACCAAACAGATACAGGTGACTAATGCGATTGATATCATAAACAACACAAATGATTGGTCTTCATCAAGCAATGAACTACTATGAGAACTGAAGAATTAAAAAAAGAAAAAGAAAACAAGCTCGCAAGAAACTATACTCTCTATTATACAGATATATACACCTTAGTAGCAAGACAGAATCCACTTCTGCCACTAGGTATCTCCACACTGATTGGCACTTCTGCTTCCATTTTGACTCCCTGATCTTTTAGCTTCAGCATAACCTGACACTACATTTGGCGGATGAACAACTGGAACATTTACAGGCTTAGACATAATCCAATACTGCATGCTTGAACTCGCACTTGAAGTTGGGGGACTTAAAAGCTGGTTTGGCTTTAGGGAATTATTAGCACCATTTGCATCCTTATCTAGCTTGTGCTCTAACTCTTGACAGTTAGAGTGCAGTCGATTGAAGTCTGTTCCTCGAGTGATATTCTGATTGTTATCTCGCACTACATTTGTTGGCTTGACATCTGGAATATTTAGAGGGTGAGACATATATGGGAACCAACTCCCCATGACTGAACTCGCACTAGAAGTTGGGGGGCTTGAAAGCTGGTTTGACTTTAGGGAATTAGTAGCACCATTTGCATCCTTATCTACTGCCTTGTGCTCTAACTCTTGACGGTTAGAGTGCAGTTCATTGATGTCTGTTCCTCCAGTGATATTCTGATTATTGTCTCGTACCACATTTGGTGGCTGAAAAACTGGTTCGTTTACAGGTTTAGACATAAATTGGGTCCAATACTGCATGCTTGAATTCCAACTGGAAGTTGGGGGACTTGAAAGCTGGTTTGGCTTTAGGGAATTAGTAGCACCATTTGCATCCTTGTCTACTGCCTTGTGCTCTGACACTTGACGGTTAGAGTGCAGTCGATTGATGTCTATTCCTCGGGTGATATTCTGATTGTTGTCTTGCATTACATTTGGTGGCTGAACAACTGGAACATTTAGAGGCTTAGACATATAAGGGGGCCACACATGCATGATTGAACTCGCACTTGAAGTTGCGGGACTTGAAAGCTGGTTTGGCTTTAGGGAATCAGTAGCACCATTTGCATCCTTATCTTTCTTGTGCTCTAACTCTTGACTGTTTGAGTGCAGTTCATTGATGTCTGTTCCTTGGGTGATATTCTGAATGATGTCTTCCCTAAGACCAGAAGTCCCAAATGGTGCCTGAGCTTGCCAGATTGCTGGTGGTCGGTTCAACACTGGATTAGAGGGCCCATGAGAGTTAGCTCTACTTTCAGCTTCCTCTTTTACCCTGGCCTGATGACCCATGTCTGGAACCTCGTCTGGTTTATTAACTTTAATTTCCAGCAGCTTGTCTCTCTCCAATGAAGAAGTCCCTTCAACAAAATCACCTTTAGGTGCTGAAGCACGGCCTGAAGCAATCACAGTTGTGGGAAATGCTCTCTCTGGAGGAACAGCTGGAGTATAATTAGATGGGAGCAAATCATCCCAATTCTCTAGCAACTCCTTGTAGACTTTACGGAGGGTGACCTCAGTGAGGCCTGTCACCTTACAAATCTCTGCTTGGGTTTTGCGTTTGTCTTCTAGTTGGCAGGCCAAATAAATAGCGGCTGCAGATATGCTTATGGGATTCCTCCGAGTGCAGAAGCATTTATTGATAACGACTTCTCCGATGTGAGTTGCAAGCTCCTACAATAATATGCAGGACAGTGGTCAAATTTGATCAAGAGAAAAAGATAGGGGCATAAAATTCTCCCTAAAGTGAACTTCTATTTAAAGCAGGTGGCAGTTTTATATTGCATCAAATTTCAACACTACCAATATGAATCACAGACCATTTCCTATAAGGAAACTTCACATTACAATAAACCTGAGTATATGACTAGATATGCAGAAATTCCAGTGCAGCAATTAACAAAATTTTCAAATGTGAACTAGAAGGAAATGTCCTCCTATCATCTAAAAAAAAAAGTTTTAAGGATTTTTTTTAAAAAAAAATGCACCATGTAATAGCCAAAATGAAACTAACAAGATCAGATTTAGAATCATGCAACCATGTGGAATTAAAAAGTTGCGATATTACTCTTTTGTATTACTATCTATTTTTTCTTTCCTTTCACAGTCTTCCAACTCCAATCCATTCTAACACAATTTTTTTCTCCAACTTGATTATTTTCCCAACATCTTTTCGGCTGCATATCCCTGTCATCTCCCTATTGTATGATTACCAGATGCCCACATGATATCAAGGATTTTCTAGTGCATGAATTTTAGCTTTCCAAATCATTCAAAGTTACTGATCAGGTTCAAGTTAGTACTCCGCACTCAAAGCCATGTACCTGAGCAGATTTGTTGAGTTGGAGAAGTGTGCAAAACCTTGGCATGTGGACCGATATGGAATTGCTGTTAATGGGTTGACTTAGTTGAAGCGCTTCGCCAAGTATCTTTATGTACTTCCCAATCTCCTTCTGGGGTACATTGGCTGCAATTGAAATTTCCTGGCATATATAAAGTCATATGCCAAATTAGAGAAGCTCTAAAACTATAAAGAACTACTACAATTAACAAATTCTATGCATAGAGGAGCAATATATATAAAGCAACCTTTTGCACTAATCTCAAGGGACAAAAGATTAATCAAAGGGCTTTTCAATAAAATTTTACTTATAAAAAAAAAAGAACATCATCATCAGAGAACTTTATAAAATTTAGGATAAACTATTGTTTTCGTATCTAAACTTTGCGTGAAGTTCGTTTTTCGTCCTGAACTATGAAAAAATTCGTTTTTACACATGAATTTCAACCCTGAACTTTAAAAAAGTTAGTTTTAAAAAGACGAAATTCATGTGTACAAACGAACTTTTTCAAAGTTCAGGACGAAAAAAGAACTTCATGCAAAGTTTAGGGAAGAAAACAATAGTTTACCCTAAAATTTATTTTAAAAAAAAAAAAGACTGAGAAGCATTTAGAATCCTGCAGCAAGCACCAAAAAACGCAAATGATAAACGTAACTGAGAGTCCGAGATTATATTTGTAATGCTGTTTTTGGGTACTGTATTGCTATATTGCATGAAGGAAACCATTCTCTAGTGCCAAAATGTAGGTTTAAAATCAGCTTGTCTAAACATCATTAGTATTTCGCTTGCCATACAAGAAAAATAGCATCGGTGTCAAAGACGTCAAAGGGGCAGAGGCTCTATCTATCTAGAACATGAGGTTAGCAACTAAAATTCCTTCCAGCAATAACCGTCTCATTAATGTTTCGATACAAGCAACTCTCGTGTCTAGAAAGAACATAATCCCATCCCTAATCAAATCAGCTCTATCACTGATCACACAAAGTGAAGGCAATTATAACAGCCTGTTTATCATTGATTCCCTTCAAGGCAATGAAATAGTAACTAATGCCAAATATCATGAGGAATAAACTAACATTAATCTAGTAATTAGAAAAGTTTTACATACCAACATTTTCATGAGCCACATTGTGTGTTATATTATTATATCACTTAATTCAGAAAAAGCGATTTAAATGGTTTCATCGAGAAAATTGGAATAGTAATTGAGAGACTAGAGTGAAATTATACCTGTAGGGTTCTGGGCTCTTGGGCCTCTCTAATGGCTTGGACAAGCGCAGCAGTGGCGAGTGCCTCCACGCTCCGATTCCTCAAACAAGTAGCGGAGCAACAATCCCTAAATAACTGAAACGCGTGGTCGGATATCTCGTAGTCCAAGCCGAGAATGGAGGCCACGTCGATAATCTGCATATAGGCCCTGAGATTATCAACGACGACGGTGGATGAGGAAGAGGAGGAAGAAGAAGATTCGAGGATTCGCTCGAGCTCAGCGAGGTGGCCGGAGAAGGAGATGGAGGAGCGGAGGAAGAGAGGGCTGGGCTCGAGGGACCAAGTGGAGAAGGCGGTGATGAAGCCTGTGGGCTCGAAGGGGTCATTTTCGTTGTCTTGGTGGTGGACAGGGAGGTCAGGGGTCACGAGGCAGAGTGGGTTGTCTTGGGCACGGAGGTGGAAGAGGTGGTGAGGTTGGGATTGACGCTCTTCGATCACGTGGTCGCACGAGACGCACTCAGTTATGGACCGCCCTGAGCTCGTGGTGGCGCACCGCCCCTGCGCCGACGAGCAGTATGGGCACTTCATTTTTGTTTCGCCGTTGCGGTGGGTGCGGAGTCTGTGCGACTTTGCGAGTGAGGTTGGTTTGTTTGTTTGTTAGGGGAACTCCAAAGTGACCCACGTGATCACGTGGGAATGGAATGTGCTACTCCTAATCGGGTCAAGTAGTGAGACGCCCCGGATCCGGTTAATGACTTGGGAACTTGGAGAACCCGGGGTGACTTTTTTTCATTTGTGAAGTTAATATTGGGATACAATAAATAATGAGATTCATGTCAAAATCAATAACAACTTACTATTTATCATGTTAAAAAAATATTATGTATATAGTATTACAATTTTTTTTTTAATGTTTTTTTCTTCTATTCAACTTTTAACAAATAAACATAGTGCATATAAACACTACATGAGATACCTTCTTCATATAATATCATCCAAATAATAATATAGAATTGGCTCGTTTAATAATTACTATATACGCCTATACGGTCATGTAAAATGGTGGTTGTAAAAGTGGTTATCTTTTTCTTGTTCAAGTAATTACACTCTCCTTGCAACAAGTGACTACCTTTTAATTAAATAAATTGGTAAATTACATAATTCTCCAATAATTTGGGTGATTTTAAATTATATTTAGTTTAAATATAATCCTTCATTGTTATATGTCATTTGTTTTGAGAAATAGATGACGTGACAGACAAAGCCACTTTATTGGTGTATTGCATTCAGATTTTAGCTACTCCATAGTCCACAGTCCACACTGGATGATAAAATCTAATTTCATCAAGACTTTTGTTTGCTTACCACCCTTTTTTTTTTCTGTGGTTCTGTCCTTAGTCAAATTACAAGTGAACTCGTGGCCAAAGTGACACTAAAATTCAAAGTACGTGATTGGATTTTGTTTGTTGTCTTTCTCTACTCCATTGTCCTATAGTTTGAATTAATATGTGAAAGCCCAGGTAGTAAAGATAGATAGCTCTATCAAGAGTCTTATGGCTAAATTAATAAGGGGAGAACTGGAGAATCAGAATTTAAATCACTCTTCCTAACTATTGAATTAAAAATAGGAAAAAAATAAGAAAATAAGATAGATGGGTAAGAGCATTTCCAACCGTATAGGCAAAACACTATTTGAGGTAAAATATGGCTAATCAACCCCCAAAATCACTCTCATTGGACTAGCAACATATTAGGCAAAGTAACTTTAAGCTATTTGTGTTCATTTTACTTTGAACCATTGACATGCTTTACATTGCGTAGTCTTATCAGCTCTGTGAGACAATTGAACTCATAAAAACATACAAGATTATACTTTTGCAGCAAAGCACTACTCGCCCAATCAGGTGGAATATGTTCAGATACAAGAGAAGAGAATGAACCTGATCCAACACAAATTTCTCTAAACATAGAAATATATTCTATTGAAGTTAGCAGAGACACAATGTAGAATAACATGTATTCAAGACATCAAAGCTTGAATGCTTGTCCATGCTAGTAAGGGACTCCTAGTCAAGACAAATTTTCGGAAATTCTTTCACTAGAATTTATATAAATGAATCTCATAAAAAAAATTTGTTCACTTGATTGATCTACTCAAAAAGTTGTTTCAGTTTACTACCCGCATGAAAAGATTGTGACAGCAAAAATTTGGAAGAGCAATAACCTAATTAAATACATAGTATGTCCCTGTTGTGAACCCAAGTAAGAACTGAGTATGATTTGCCCATCACTACCTTTCACAATCTTTGGGCAGGACATGAGCAATTGTGAGTCCAGAGTAATGAAGTTCTGAATGATCAAATCCTTGCATCCTCATCGATGACCACCTGTCGCGGCCACTACTTCCCTGCCTCTCTCTGCTCGCTTCAGACTCTTATGCAATTCTCGTGCAGTCTGGCAATATAGACAGGAAAAGACACATGCACATTAATACATCTGTATATATCAGGCTCCATTAGGTAATGCACAGCAAGAGCGCAGGGGCCACTGTCTCAAATGATTGGAAACAAATGAGGATGTGAAATTCTAACAGTTTCAATCTAGTTTTCCAGGTAAAAAAAAATTATGAGTACAAGTTTCACATAAAGACTGAATTATGTTATAAAATATGAAATTGATACCCTTATCAATGAACCCCTTTCCTATAAGAAACCTTCGAAACAGTTTGAGAGATACCACACATCCCCCCTACAATTTTCCATTCTTTACATAAACTCCCACAGATTTGGAAGATTACAAGAAATAATCAAAGACCATAATATGACTCTACTGCTGATTTGAATGGCCATTAAATTTGATTATCAGTCCCAACCAAATTTGCACAAACTAGATGGCGTTTATCAGGTTCAATAATTGATGTCTGAGGGTAAATCTAGAAGTAATCATCAAAGCACATCTTCCATTGGGGTGAGTTGCAGACATGTGGCACACAAATGCAACCAATAGATCCCATAATGTATTGAAATCAAGCAAATGGTAAATAATCAAGATCTTCAAAAAAGATGAGATCTGTGCTTCATAAAAAGATAACAATTGTGTTTAGAGCTTGAGATCACCAAATATTGTCTGAAGAGGAAAAAGTTTGAGGCCTTCTATTCAAGAAGTTATCAGTTTCCACACGTGACACGACATCATACTGTAGAAAGTAAGCAAGTCTATAGCATCTAACTTACATTCCAGTTCACATAAACTCCCAACATATAACTGTCTATAAGGCCAATCCTATGTTTTCAATTTTAATTCACAGTAGTCAATAGATCAGAGGACCATGAAGAGTTTCAAAAAAGCAGAGAGTTTTTCTTTGGCTTTCATCCCACATTTACCACCTGAGATTTTTAAATTGACTGTATGATTTATCCCTAAATTTTTGTAACTATGAAATGAAAGATAGACAGCCAAAGAAATTCCCTACAGAATAAATGTTTAACACCACAGGATTCAATCTATCTCCATCTCAAATATTTGGCTGATGAAACTGCGACCTTAGCAATTACCTCAATTTAGTGAGGCTCAATATGACCTTTGCATTCCCAGGAAAAAGTGGAGCAGAGATGCAGATCAACCAAAACAATTTCCAGTATGCCACTTCCTCCAAACTATATTTCCCCGGATAGCATCTAACAGTCGTATTACATTCTGAATGGTAAAATTCAAGGTCTGTTGTCCCTATAGCAGAATGGATTTACCACAATAGGCAGATTGCATGTCCCACTCAATGACTCAATCCTTTGAATTATAGATTTTCCTTTAAACTATTAAAATTACTGAGTGACCAAGTCCTGTTAGGTCCACATCATAACTTGCTGCCTAATTTGTGATCAAGCCAAAAAAAAAAAAAGTTGTAGATTGAAGAGAAGATGGTCCAAAACCCTGGTTATTTATATACACAAAATTTTTTGCACACATTATCTTATTCATGAAAATAATGTAAAATGACAAATTTACCAAGCAACTTTATGTTGGGACAGGAGTTTGTGCGGTAATTAGAGGGGAAGAGAAGATAAATCATAGAACGTTTCCCACATCAAGATTGTAGAAACTAAAGTTGATTTTTGGACTTTGTACCAGGGCCTTATTCTAGCCTGTGAACATGTTATGGATCCATAGGAGATTAACAAATTTAAAGGTCTTCTGGCCCAGCCTATCAAAGATGTTGAAAATGGATTATTTTTTTTTTGATCAATAAAGACAAATATTATTAAAAAAAGACTACATGATGTGCATAAAGCATGCACACACAGCAGCCAAAAGATTACAGCATATTAGAATGACTCAAGACATCAAGAAAACCCCCAACACTCGAAGAGGTTGTAAAACCCCACGCCCTAGACCACTCAAACAAAGAACACATGCAAGATTCAATAAGCTTAGCAATTGGCAGCTCTACATCTTCAAAAGTACGATTATTTCTTTCCCTCCATAAGGACCACATCACACAGGCCGGGACTAAATTCCAAACCTCCAAATAATGCTTGCCAAACCAGTTCCTCCAACCAGCTACATGATCCAAGACTGACCCCGAAATCACCCAATCAACACCAAACAGCCGGTACACATAACTCCAAACCTCCCTAGCCACCGGACAATGCAGCAAAAGATGCGCCACAGTCTCATCATTACATCTGCATAAACAGCACCAACCAACCATGACTATACCTCGCCGACGAAGATTGTCACACGTTAGAATGTTGCCCCAAGCGGCCGTCCAAAATGGATTATTGTAGAGAACAGATAAAAAGGTGCTCATCCACATGCCAACCATTCAAAATTTCTTCTCAGTAATAATGTGGTTAGGTATATGGATGGTACAGATTGATTTGCCACCCACCATATCCAGCATCCACTTCAAGTACAGTGTTTGAGTTACCCGCTTTTTGATTGGATGCCTGCAACTAATTGTTTCACTTTTACATCCTTTGTAATTCTTCGATCCATTAACTTTAGATCTTTGTGTTTTTTTTTTTGTATACAACCACTGTGCTAGATTTATGCCCCAAGCTTTAATGAGTATTTACCTTATATAGAAAAGAAAAAAAAAAAAAAAAAAAAACTTAAATCTTACTGTCCTATACCAAAAGGGGATTAACCACTCTTGTTATCACACAGAACAATTTAAGTTTCGTAGCTTGTGTTGCCCACATAGCCTCAAAACAACACTCCAGCCCCACCCGCAAAAACAGGGAACAACAAGCTGATTTGACAAAATCATGAAGATGTTACAGCTAAAATGATTGTTATGTTGCTAAGTAAACTTTCATATGCAAATTTTTAGTTGGGAAAAAAGTAGTTCTCAACAATAGAAGAAGCCTCATGAAAAAATTTAGGATCAAGGAAAATACACACATGTTCACACATATATTCTTACAACAAGTTGGGGGAGGGGGGATTCGAACCCAGGTTCTCCCTATGAGGGAGACCGGGCAGTGCCACTTAGCCACAAAGGTCTTGACAGGGAAGATACATATATTTAGTCTTGAAGGAAAATAGTACAATTTAGATTAGATGGATATACAGAAATGATGGAAACCAAGAAGAAAAAGGAGAGAGAAGTGGGCAAACATCTCCTAGCATTCAAGCTAAGTTAAATCACATTCAGCATTGACATAAAACTAAAGTTCCATGGAAACCATAAGCTATCAATTAATAAAATAACACAATCCATCACAATGAAGATCAAAGGCTATCCATACCTAACAACAGGTTCAAAAGAAGTTTTCATATTGAGATTAAACTTATTGCGCAAAACAGTATCAGCAAATGTCCCTATCCTCAGTATAATTGCATATGCATCAAACCCAAAACTAATCAAAATTTGAATCATGTGGCAAAGATTACCCCATTCCTAGCATTACCCAATCTTGTGGTTATTAGAAATACTTTTTCCGCTAACATTCCTGTAGCTCAACTGACATTAATTGATCTCCTTTACGAGGAGAACCAGGGTTCAAAAAACAAAGAAAACTTTTTCCAACACCTTCACGATAGTATAGTCACTAAAGAGTAGGTCACAAGTATAATGTAAAAACAATAGAAGCAACACTATACCATAACTTCCACACCAGAATTGACTAAGTTTACTTCCTAATCTCACTCTTCATCCCTTTCATTCCAAACCTACATTATCTCCTTGATTACAAAACTATCCCCTACCTCTTAGTACATTATAGTTGAACAAAAAACTAACACATTGCAATTCTATAAAGTTTCAAATCCTAGCAAAGCAGCAAAACCACTTCGGAACCCCAATGTGGATTTCCAATTCAGCTAAAAACCCTAAAAATCAATCTCTCAAGCAATTACAAAAGGACTAGATCAAAGACAAAGGAGGTGAAGGAATACCAACCGTTGATTGTACAGGAGGGGGATCGAGATCAAAGGAGTGCACAGACATCTTAGCGATCTCAGTAATGGCAGCCTCTCTAACACCAGGGGCGTCACTGGTCAAATCCTCATACGCAGCCTCAAAGGCATCCTCCCAGAATCTCGGTAATCTGATCCGACGGCTGTTCGTGTACACGTCCCACATGTGCTTCACCACCTTCTCTCTCTCCTCCATTTCCTAAATAAAAAAACCTCCAAATTGATTAAATTCAAACCAAGATCCAACTCCGAAAAAAAAAAAAAAAAAAAAAAAAATGCTTACGAGGACGTCGAGATCGTCGTGGATTGGAATATCGAGGTCGTCAGTGAGGCGGTTGAGATTACCAGCGGACCAACGGAGAGTAACGGTGCCGGTAAACATGGACCAAAACGCGAGCAATAAAATTGCCGCCAATGCCCAGAACTTGTACCGCCCTTTACCGAACAGACTCGAATCCGAGCTTTCTTTTTTGCTATTCGCTGTCGTTATTGGAAGCCCATCTTCATCCTTCATTTCGATCAACCAAGCTAGAAGCCAAAATAATAAAAAAGAGAGGGAGTTAGAGATTTTGGGAGGGTAATTTCTAATTAGATAAAGATTTGATAATATATTTTGTAATTTCCGTTGGTTGTTGTGTTTCAGTCTGAGGTGGACTCTTCTGTTTGGAAGGGGAAAATTAAAAAAGTGTTCACTTGAGAGAGACCTTGCTGTTTCGTTGGATATGGGAGAGTCAAATCACTTGTAATTTATATATTGAATGCGGGTCACCACATTATATATTGATTATTGTTCATCGTTTTGACTTTATCGATTGAGATTCATATCTTTTTCAGATCATATTCACCGTTGATCTTATACGGCATGAAATTCTTTTTGAAGGCTTTGCCGTTGGATGTAAACCATAAAGAGATAACCGACACAAAGCTACGTCGTTTTAATGTTGATTTATACATGCAAGTCACTAATGTTGGATTTATAAATTGTGTCATTAAAGATACACCGTTCATTGATTAATGTTTTGACTTTTGAGAGTTGCCTCTTAAATTCTTGATGTCCCATTTAAAAAAAATCATTGGGGAGTTTAATTAAATTCTTGACATCTTTACCATCAACTATAATTTAACTACCTAACCTAAGTTTTATATTGCATTAGTTTTACATGAGACTACCATTTGATATTATTTTTATTGTACACTAATCACAATCTGCAAATTTAGTAGTTATGAAATTTGTTGTAGTTTTAGACTTACTCTTTTTACAAAATTCTTAAGATTTTTAATTGATTTATCTTTTCATTATTTAAGAATTAAGATTATATTGATTTGTTTCATGCTTGAAGTGTTATTTTGTTATACACAAATACGAAATTTATCTATATAATACATTTGTATTTTTTACTATAGGATTTAAAAAAAAAAACAATTATCTATAGTAACTTATTTTAACAATTACTAAATTAGTTGTTTTGGTAATAAAATTTGTTTAAAGTAAACTATCTTAATAATTAATGAGCCACATGATAAAAACCAATTATGTAATGTAACACATGTACATATGTCAAGCCATTTGACACAATCAAAGCATTTAAGACCAAATTTTTATTATACCCAGAAAGCGAGATGGGAAAGCTTGTGATTACATAGTTCTAAAGCCAAAACGTGAGAGAAATTAATCATTGGATTTGGTGCTTGAAAACAATTCTTCACGATTATACTCTGGAGTCTAGATCTAACTTTAAAAGCATCTTTAAAACTTAATCAATTACAGAGCACCGATAAATTTACTTATGTTTTAGGTGTAAATGTTTGAAATATAAGTTGTAACTAGTAACAAGCAATGGACATGGGATTTAAAAATAAATAAAACTCATCTTAACAAATGCTATGAAAAAGCCTCACAAGATCATATATGTACATCAAAAACCAATATAATACATATTAAACAAAACTCTTTAAGCAGCTAAATAACAAATGTTCTTTTTTGGGGGGTATCAATGCATTTTCCAATTTGCTGGTATGTACATAATATAAAAAAAAAAAAAAAAAAAAAAAAAAAAAAAAAAAAAAAAAAACATAATACTCCTTAATTCATGCACTATCCAACGTTATTGCTCTCAACTGTCAACAGGAGGCAGAAAGCTTTCCATTGTCAAGCCCCATATGTTGAAATCCACCTCTTCAATATTCCATTTCTCTTCCATCTCCCTCTTGTGGTTAGCGGACTGTTCCCCATATCTATAAATTGTGATGCGAGTCTTGCCGCTGTGCGCAATGTTTACGCCATCAACGTACTTATAATCTTCCATCACTGATTCAGTGCTGGTCTCCCAGAAGACATCCTCCTCGGTTTTTGTTTTCATCCTAAGCAGCCTTGAGTCTTCGAATTGAATCAAGAGGCCGGAACGTTGGCTGAAGTAGCCCCAGATTGTGTGGTGGATGATCTCATAGTCTGGACCACTTTGGGCCTCGCGAATTGCTGGGCTTGTCTCTAGCTTTAGTATGAAACAGTCTTCGTCATTTATGATTTTTTCTCCGATGCATAGTGCGTCCATGAATAAGTTGGCTGTGGCTCTTGGGTCCAAACCCTGCCAAAAGAGATCTCATAAGCTAACTGACAAGTTAAAAACTATGAAGTAAATTTAAGTAAAAAAAAGAAAAGAAAAGAGATAGTAATAAGAAAAGGTGCAAGATATAATTTCATCAAAGATGGTAAAAACACATCGCTATTATTTATTATTTTTCCCATGTCCATGTAGATCATGGCAAAAACTTTTAATGTAATGGTATATCATACATTCTTATTTATAATTGGCTGAGATGATAAGTTTTGATTAAAGAATAAGAAAAATGTTTAGTAATATTATACCAAACACAATTTGTCATCTTATATTCACTTTTTCATAAGTGAATAAGTAAAATATATTAATAATGAGTTTATGTAAAAATGTTTTCAGACTATCACAATTTAGGAAACTTTTTTGTGAAATAGTGTGTCACAATTTACCATTTTCAGCTTATTGTAAAAAAGTAATCATAGTTATTTCAAACGTTACATAAAATAAGATCATAGACAAACATATATAATTATATCGTGATATATATATATAGATACCTGAAGAAAACGACGCAAGGGTCTAGGAGGACCTTTTGAAATGGGTGTCAGTTGACTAGAGGAATGCCGCCATGAAAGCTTTCCATTACTTCCACAGCTTACCTTGCAACCGGATACAACAAGCTCTAAGCACCACAAGTCCGGATTCTTTTGCCAAAGCACAAATCCACCAACCTCCTCGGCACTCTTTTTCACCTCTATACTGTCGTCACCTCCTTGGTGGAAATCCGATGCTTTAATCTTCACCTGCCCAGTCACACACATGCTTTGCACTGAGTTTAATGCCGGTTGACCTCCTGTTGCTGCTGTGTACTGTTGCACGATATATTTGGCCGTTGAAGCTTCCTGTAAGAAATGACAATAATGGTATAACTCAAACAAGCACAATGCAATTCAACAACCAGCGTCTAGTAAGTAGTAACCATGACATATAGGCTTAATTGTACTCAAGGCACAAAAAACTCCAACTTTTACGGGTCTGAGAGAGTTGATTGATACACAACCAACCTTACTTCTCTCTCTTTTGAAGAGGGTACCTGAATTCAAACCCATGACACCCCACTTTGTCCTAATAACGTTTAATTACATAAATATACTTTCATTCGAATCTCAAATTTGAAGCATTGAAAATAAATATGGTGGCATTTAGTCTAAAATATAAATATATGTGACACATTTAGTCCTATCCTTTAAATGATACTGTCTGTTTTTTTTTAATAAAAATTAGAGTTGAAATCTCCCCCTAATCGAATTCTAAAAATAAAAATTTTGAATAATAGAAAATTGGTTACATTCCACTCCCATAATAATTTCTTTAGAAGATTATGATCGTTTCTCTAGGCAATCAACTGGACAAAATGATGGCATAATGTAACCAAAAAAATATTAATAAGAGGAAGAAAAAAGAAGAAGAAGCAAACCCTATGATGAGAGATATTTATGATTAAATTGTTACGTACAATGGAACAATCTCTGACAGGACGGTGGATGGAGTGGCCCAATTGGACCTGAAGAGGAATAAGTGGTGATCCAACCAGATAAAGCAGGAAACGTAGCTCGTTAAAGCGACCTGCAATAATCGGTGAAGACCATTTGTTAGAATTTTGAGCTTTCATCCATGTTAGCATGTTTTGCCACCGTAATGCTACGTTACTCCCCATGCTTGTGAACATTTCTTCTGGTATAGGGACCTCAAGAACCGTCTCAAGGCCATCTTCTCGATCAATATTCGGACAAAGCCTCCTCATGTAATTAAAATCTCACAGAAAGAGAGAATGTGGAAAGAAGGAGGAGAAAGAGAGAGAGAGAGAGAGGCTTAAACACATGAGGGAAAAAAAAAAAAAAAAGAGGGGCTACGAGGGAAAATGGGAATGAGAGGGTCTCCTTGCTTGTAGGTGTCGTGTGGGCAAAATTTATACAAGGGTTTGATTGGTTAAGTTTCTATTCTAGGGACTCATCAAAAAAAAAAAAAAAAGTTTCTATTCTAGGGCCTAGGGAGCCATGCCCAACACATAACAAGTTGTTTTTGTACTCAGTCTTGGCTGGACCGGTTAAAGACCCAAAATTACGTTGACAAGAGAAACAAACATGTTATCATTATGCCTACTATTAGATGTAACAAAGTTATTAGTATTTGTGATATGATTATTGTCTAGTGAATAAAAAATAGTAAAAAAGAAAATAGCAATAACTGATTTGACCAACACAAAATTTTATACAACCCTGTCACAGTCTAAACTCTAACAAGAAAGAAAAAAAATAGTATTTATGAAGATAAATATTAACCACAAAAACACATTTCATCCAAAGAAAATCTGAAATCTAATAAAACGAAGCGATTGTGAAGTTACTCTAGTTAGTAATTAAAGAGATGGTTAATTGGAAGCAATAATCATGATAAAACAAGAATATATAATCAAATCAAATGATTCTTATCAATCTATTTTAATCAAAGTTGTATATTCCGTTTCGACACCCGTTTCGGTTTAGTCATTAGAATGAGATATTTCGGTACCGGTCAATACCGGCATTCCGTTTCGGATTTACCACAAATATATATATATTGATTTACTCCTTTATACATTTATTCATCAAAATTTATAATTTGTTAATTAGGATATCTTTCAAATTATAAGTACATATCAATCTTAATATTAATAATAATAATAAATTTACACTTGTATTTTGAATAATAAATAATAGAAATATAAAATCTAAAGAAATATCACTTAAGATAATAAATAAATCAAAAAAGTAAAATTCATCCCAAAGTGTAAAATAGAAGAATTGAATAGTGTGAACATTTGAAAAGTTGCTGCTAAACAAAAAAGTACAATGAAGGAACTTCCGCACTGCTGGGTTTGTGGGAGCGGACTTGAAGCACTAATCAAATCTGGTTAATTATGGTGTCAAATCACAATCAGAGAAGAGAAAATAAAACACGTAAATGACACTCAAACCAAAAAAGAAAGGAAAAAAAACAAAGAAAAGGAAAGGTAGAGAGTCAGAGAGTGCCTTCGGCGGAAAAAACAAAAAAAAAAGAAAGAAGAAGAAGGAGCAGGAAAGGATCAAAGGAGAGAAGAAGAAGGGGACGACGCAGAGAGGAGCTGGAGGCGAGCTGGTACAGAGACAGAGAGAGAGCTGGGCGGAAAAAAGAAAGAAGAAGAAGGAAGAAGAAGAAGAAGAAAGAAGAAAGAAGAAAAAGAGGCGGAGAAGGAGAGCAGAGAAAAAAAAAAACCCAAAAAAGCAAACCGGCCGAAATACACATACCGGCCGAAACACCCTGAAATTTTACCCGAGGTGGAATGGGGGGTTATCTCGTACCAGTTTGCATACCGGTACGAGATTTTCCGGCCGGAACGAAATATACAACTATGATTTTAACTAGTTAGATTTTGCACTCATTGGGAAAAAATATTCGGCATCTATCACTGCCGTCTTATGTGGACAAGGATCTTCTCTATTTGAAATAAAATGTAGAGTTTTCATTTTATGGTCTAGATTAAATATATCAGATCTAACAATATACAGACTGTCACTTTATTTAAAATTTTAAATGACAAGACACTTTGTACATCGTTAGATTTGTGAAATAAAATCTGAACCATGAAATGAACAAATTGAGATATTTCCAAATGAAAAGAATCCTATTCCATCTTATGTGACCTTGTCAAATTCTAACATAAAGAACAATTTTAAAAATGCTAGTCAATGAATTATTTCTCCATATGATGTGAGAGTCCAAAGTATGTGACAATTTTTTTTAATATGTGACCTTGTTATTACATATCAAACGGTTATCATGTGATGTGTCACGATGTGTCGGAACATACTATCGGATTGGATGTAGTCACAGTCTTATGTGACTCATGTTAAAGTTAAATATGCAATGAAAAAATTAGGCAAAAATACACTTTTGGTCCCTATATTTAAGGGGTGTTTTCAATTTGGTCCCAGTGTTTTAATTTCATTCAATTGGGTCCCTATATTTTTAAACCATTTTCAATTTTACCCTTGGAGTCAACGTCGTTAGTTTTAATCCTACGTGACAGACGGAAAACTAACATGAAATACTAAAAAATGACGTGGCAAAACAAAATAATTAATTAATATTTAAAAAATCCATGCAACCACATTTTTTTTTCCTTTCTTTTCTTTTTATTTTTCTTATTTTTTCCCTTATTTTTTCTTTCTTTCTCTCTCCTCTGTTCTTAACCCTCACCAGATCTCTTTCCTTATTCCTCACCAGATCTCTCTCTCTCCCCATCTGAGCCGCCTCTGCCAACGACCTACACGAGACCACTCCAACCCCAGGCCCAAGACCATCACTCTCTCCCTTATCGTCTTCCTCCTCGCCTTTGTCGCCTGGCTCTTCCTCTTCTTTTCTCGCTCTGAACCCCTAGTCCTCTTTGGCTTCACCATCGACGCAACAACAAGTCCAGCTATGGCTCGTCTGGGTTTTGAGCTTCTCTCTCTTTAGCCTCCATGACACAAGTGAGAGCGGAAGCTCAAAGATTCGAACCCGAACCTAGTGAGTCAGGTTCGATTTCTTTATGAGAGTTGCAATTTTTTTTTTTTTTTTTGAGATTTGGTGGAGGATGAAGATAGTGTTGATGTGTTGATCTGGTGGTTGTGGGTTGATATAATTAAGTTGTTTGTGAAATTTCTGGGTGCTCTCTAGAGAGGAGCTCGAGGTGTGGTTGATGCTGTCTTGGGCTATTTGGAACTAAAGGAACAGGTTTGTGCATGAAGGAGTTCAACCTTGCCTAATCTCCATTTTTGGCATTCTTTGGTTTGTGTATGTACGTTGTGTTTGGCTGCCAAGAAAACGGAAGTGAACATAAAAGTGTGTGTATGTTGTGTTTGGCTGCCAAGAAAACGGAAATGAACATAGAAGTGTGTGTATGTTGTGTTTGGTCTGCAAGAAAGTGAAAGAAAATAATAGAAAAGGGGTT
The DNA here is from genome assembly GCA_907173295.1 of Fagus sylvatica. Classification (NCBI taxonomy): domain Eukaryota; kingdom Viridiplantae; phylum Streptophyta; class Magnoliopsida; order Fagales; family Fagaceae; genus Fagus; species Fagus sylvatica. The sequence continues at coordinate 4,879,094 of OU015768.1, forward strand.
TTAAGCTTCCAGTTGGTGTTTTGTGAGGGAAAGTGGTAGAAGTGAGTGTGTGTGTTGTGTTTGGTTGGCAAGAAAGTGAAAGAAAATGAGAGAAAATAAATTGGGGATTGAATTCTTTTTATTTTATTTTTTTAGAAAATAAAATTTGGATTTTTATTTTATTTTTTGTTTTAATTTAATGTGATTTTTATTTATTTATTAAACTGATGACGTGGATTTTTTAAATATTAATTAATTATTTTGTTTTGCCACATCATTTTTTAGTATTCCATGTCAGTTTTCCGTCTGCCATATAGAATTAAAACTAACGGCGTTGACTCCAAGGGTAAAATTGAAAACAGCTTAAAAACACATGGACCCAATTGAATGAAATTAAAACACTGGGACCAAATTGAAAACACTCCCTAAATATAGAGACCAAAAGTGTATTCCTACCAAAAAATTAAGATAAAATGCTTGAAATAAATGTAGTTACTGATCAATGTGACTTGATTTTTCCTAGCAATATGACAATGTTATAGTCATGTGTAACCTTCTTGCTACCTGTCCAAAGCGACAAAAATGGAGAAATATATATATTTTTTTAAAAAGGGTTATCACAATCTTTTGTGACCTTGACATTGTCTAGCATGAAGAAAAACAAAGACATAAAAAGTGGTACCTTGAACACTTTTTGGACGAAAATGTTTCTTCTTGCTTTCATGAGTTTGAACAAATGTTTTGGAGTTTTCATGCTCGAATCCAAGCTTGTGTAACGCTTCTTCCAATGACGTGTCATTTACCCAATTTTGACTGACCAAAGTCAAACTAATGTGAAACATTTTCGATACTTAGTGATAATTGACCAAGTGTTTACTTAGGGAACAACAGATAGGAAAATCCTGATACTTTAATACAAGTTGAGGGAGTAGACATTATTGGGAGAGAGACAAAGTAATTAATTGGGATTTAACCGGACCAATGTTGCGAGCGTCCAAAATACAATGAGATCTTAGTAGATTAAATTGATCATACAACGAATTTGATTGAAAGTCTACTGGCAAAAAGAAGGGAATTAAGTCCCAATTTGCGAAATGATATTAGAATTCATAAAAATTATTCAACATGCTCTAGAAGTAATTCTGGAAGGACCCTATGAGAATTTAGAAACCCGATACATTGATAGGAGTGAGTTTTGTAAGTATAACAACATATAAAAGGTCAAATACTCGACATTTTACCAAATACTGATGATATGGAGACTATACTCAACCAGTACAAGTTGTTTAATTAAACGTTTGTTAACAGATTGTCTCGAATGGAGCTCAATAGGATTGATACAAGTATGAGTAAGTTCAAATCCACAACAAAATAAATCACATATTTCATAATTTTTGAGATTGCAAATTGTGACTGATGTTAAAAAAAAAATGAAATTTGTATTCAGGAGCAGTTATAAGATTTGTCTTACACATATTGATCTCTCCATTTATGGGTTTTGTGGAGTATTAAATAATCAAATAGCACAAAGCAACTCCTATTGCCTATGGTAATTGAGATTCGTTATCTCTGGACCGAGTAGCTCCTCCTGTACCAACAACATTTTTCTGCTTTTTGGCAAAGAGCATCTCAATCTCTTCCAAAGACTTCCCCTTGGTCTCTGGCAAGAAGAAATAGATGAAAAACAAAAATAATACACCCATACCAGCAAACAAATAGAATGCCCCACCAATCGTGATTGCTTTGTAGATTGGAATAAAGCTGATGGAAACTGTAGCATTCATGAGCCTATTCACACCAACCCCAATGCCAACACCAAGTGCCCTCACCCTCAGAGGGAACATCTCAGAGAGATACACCCAAGCGACAGGACCCAACCCCATAGAAAAGAAAGCTACATATGTATAGGTTGCAAAAATGCTAAGGTTAAGTGCCCAAGTGAGCTTCTCTTCAGAGTGCTCCACAATGGTTAAAGCAGTCGCTAATACTAATAGAGCTGCAACCATACCCGCTACGCTTCCTAGCAAGACTGGCCTCCTCCCAGTTTTGTCTATACGAAACGTGGCTACAAATATAAACACTGTCTTAATAATCCCTACCCCAATAGTGTTAAGCAAGAGCTTGCTCTTCTTAACCACTCCAGCTGCCTTGAAGATTCTTGGACTATATAACACAACCGCTTCAATACCTGTTGCATGGTCAAAGAAATGAAGTCCAATTGCCGCAAATAGAATCCAACGTACAGTAGGTGCAGGCTTCCATATCAGTTCTTTCCAAACCCCTTCGCCTTGGGCTTGCTTGGAAATCTTGACGACATCGTCAGTGCAATTTTCATCGATCCCAACTTCCACTTTGATATCCCTGAACCTGTTTTCGGCTTCTTCTTTACTACTGGAAACTTTCAACAACATTTTCTTGGCTTCATCTAGTCTGCCTTGCAATGCAAGCCACCTTGGAGACTCAGGCATTTGAAGGATACCTATAGCCAAAGCAAGTGAAGGGATAGCTGCAATTCCAAGCATGATTCTCCATCCAACTGTCAAACGCAAGTCGGAGAGAATGTAATTTGATATATAGCCAAGTAAGATGCCAAAGCTGATGGCAATGTCCGGTAGGGAGGTCAGCAAGCCTCTATTTTTAGGAGGGGAAATCTCCGCAGTGTAAACTGGTGCAATCATAAGAGCAAAGCCCACGCCAATTCCGGCAATGCACCTTCCAGTAAGAAGTACTGCATAGGTTGGGCCATAGCCCATTATAATTGAGCCAACCAAGAAAATAATGGAGGCTAATACAATCGTATAACGACGACCAATAAAGTCTGAAATTCTCCCAGCAATAAGAGAACCCACCAAAGCGCATACGTTTAGAATTCCTGCCAGGACTGCCACTTGGGTGTCATTGATTTTTAGATCATCTTTTATGAATAACATGGCACCACTCATAACACCAGAATCTGAACAAGGAGAAGAATTGATATTTATATCTAATTAATTATTAATAACAAATTAAGATACTGGATGAATAATATTTAAAGAATACGTGACATGTGGGACATAACATTATTTTCAACACTTTTTTTTTATATATATAATTATTGATATAATGGGTTGTAATTGGGGTTTGATATCACTTTTATTTGGATCCATAGTGACATCTCTTATATGTACCAATTATAACAAAAACCATATAATCAATTCTGAAAAAATGTTGTGTATCTAAATTTGTTGTTATTATAAAAAAAAAAAAAAAAAATGTTGCATGCGAATATGATATTTTGATAAAAAGGCATCATTCATGTTATTATATAAAATTGAATATGGATACAATTAAAATTTTGTAATTCAATGGCATTCATTGCACTCTTTTATATGGAGAATATGGTTCAAAAACCCTAGCCTTTTCATTATGGTAATTATTGAATTATATAAAAAAAAAATGAAATCTTAATATCAAGAAAAAGATATATATACTTATGGCCCAACCACGAAGAGAAGCACTCTTAGCACTTAATATTAAGATCATCAATCTATGACTTTTAACTTTTTTATCTCAAGGTCCTCCACAAATATTGATGCAGAAAGAGAAAACTCACCGTAACCAAATATAATGGAGATCATAGAGATAACTATTGAACAGGAAAGAACATAAGCGTTCATCTTTGACGGCTTTTCTTCCTGAGCCCCCACCATCGTCATTTCTTCAAAGCTGGAGAGGCAAGAGGGATAGAGATTTAGACAGAGATGGTTAGAGGGTCCTTTGCCTTACCCTCAAAGCCTCATTCGTAGAAGAGAATGAGGATAAGGGAAAATGGGCTCGAGAGAGAGAGAGGGTGGTGATGACGAAAAGTTCCTTGAGCACTCCTAGTTATAGGTGTCAAGTAGGCAAAATTATATGACTGAATTCGGCTGTTAACGTTTCTATTTTAGGGTCCTATTTTTTACTGGATAAGCTTAAGATTAGGTCATGGATGAATTTCGACTTAATATTTTGCCACTTAGGAATTCGGCCCAGTGATAATCCCCTCTCCAAAAAAACCCTCTCTTATCCATGAGGGATAAGGATCCTCTCCATTTAGAAATCTCTCAATTTATCCATTTCATAATTCAGATTTTATTTCACAAATCTAAAAATAAATAGAAAGTGCATTTAAAAAATCTTATAACTTACCTGGCACAACGTTGGTGAACTTCATTGGCACTGTGTGGTTGGAAAACGAAAACATACCGTTTAAATTCTCCCTCCCCTAACTATTAAATTATTAAAATAAATAAATAAATATATTATTCATTCCATTTTTGCACCAACTGATATTTCCAGTCATTTGAACTAGGAATATAACAAAGTTCAAATTACAAACATTAATTTTATACCACTCGAATCTCCAACACTCTTCCTACTGAACGAGCTCATACTAATGGCGTAGTTTAAGAAAGAAGTGACACAATAGTCCAGGTTCCCTTTCCAACTAAATTATTACATACTACACATTACTTGTTTGCTGAGTTTCTAATTCTATACCTACATTTCTAGGCCTAGTGTTTTTGCTAAACAAGATCTCCATCTCTTCCAAGGACCTTCCCTTAGTCTCCGGCAAGAAGAAATAAAAGAACAGCCACGCCAACACAGCGATACCAGCAAACATAAAGAAACTCCCACCTATTGTAATTGTTTTGTAAATTGAAATAAAACTCATAGAAACTATAGCGTTCATGACCCTATTCACGGCTACCCCAATACTGGCTCCTTGTGCCCTTAACTTCAAAGGAAATATCTCAGAGCTATAGACCCATGTAATTGGGCCAAGCCCAATAGAAAAGAAAGCCACATATGTATAAGTAGCAACAATGCTGAGACTCAATGCCCACAAGAGTCTCTCTTGAGAATGCTCCACCATAGTTAGACTAAAGCCCAAAGCTGTTAAGGCTAAAATCATACCCGCTGTGCTTGTTAGAAGTAAGCGTCTCCTACCAATTTTGTCAAGAAAAAAAGTTGCAATTAATATGAACGTAGCCTTTGTTAGCCCAACACCAACTGTGGCAAGCAAGAGCTTGTCCTTGCTGGTGATCCCAGCTTTCTTGAAGATTCTTGGACTATATAACACGACTGCCTCTATGCCCGTTGCGTGCTCAAAGAAGTGAATTCCAATCGCGGCCATCAAAATCCAACGGACAGAAGGAGAGGGTTTCAGCAATAGTTCTTTCCAAACACCTTCACCATGAGTCTTTCTAGGAAGTTTGACAATATCTTCTTGACAATTCTCGTCGATTCCGGCAGCTAATTTTATGTCATTCAAACGGGTTTCGGCTTCTTCTTTAGTATTAGAAACTTGCGACATTATTTTCTTCGCGTCTCCTAAGCGGCCTTGCATTACTAACCACCTTGGAGACTCTGGCAATTTTAGAATGCCAAAAGCCAAGGCAAGTGAAGGGATGGCTGCAATTCCAAGCATCATTCTCCACCCAAGTTTCAAACTCAATTTTCCGAAAAAGTAATTGGAGACATAGCCAAGTAAGATTCCGAGACTGATACAAAGCTCAGGTAGGGAAGTTAGAAAGCCTCGGGTTGAAGGAGAGGAAATCTCTGCGGAGTAAACCGGTGCTATCATGAGTGCAAAGCCTACACCAATGCCAGCGATACACCTTCCAGTCATTAGGATTGCATAAGATGGGCCATAGCCCATCAAAATTGCACCAAGCAAGAAAATTATGGAGGCTAAGACAATTGTGTAACGGCGACCAATATAATCAGATGTTCTTCCTGCGGCCAAGGAACCTAATAGAGCACATAGGTTCAGGATTCCAGCCAGGACTTCAACTTGCGTGTCGTTTATTTTGAGATCTTCTTTTATGAATATCATTGCCCCACTCATTACACCAGTGTCTGCACAAGAAAATTAAAATAATAGTACTCTAGTAGTCTCTAGCTAATGCCTGAATGTATGTTTCATTACTAAAATAATTGTAAGAGCACTCACACTAGTCTCTCCATTCCGTTGAAAATTAGCCAAAAGTCAGAAAAACAGAGGAAAATGGCTCACACCAGACTCCTCAAACGGGAGAATAAGTGGAGCGGATGAACAGTAGCTCGCCCAAACGAGGGAGCTACTGTTCACTCCTCACCGAATTAAATAATGATTTTTTTCTCTCTCTTGCTTTCTGTCTCCGGCGCCAAAAATAACGGAAACAACACCAACAACAACAACAACAACAAAAACACAATACAAATCTGAAAAAAAAAACAACAAAAACACAGTATACAGTACAGATCTCAAAAAAAAAAAAAAAAAAGCAACGCTGAGAGAAAGAAAGAAAGAAAGAAAGAAGAAAATGAGGGGGGGGGGACGAACTGGAGAAAGAAAGAGAAAGAAAAAAAAAAAGAAGAAAGGGGGGGAAGAACTGGAGAAAGAAAGAGAAAGAAAAGAAGAAGCAGGGGGCGGGGACGAACTGGAGAAAGAAGAGAAAGAAAAAAAAAAAAAAAGAAGAGGGGCGGGGAGAACTGGAGAAGAAGTCTGGTGTGGGGGAGAAGAAAAAAGAAAAAAGGAAGGGAGAAGAGAAAAAGAAAGGGAGGGGGGATACGTGGGTGGTGGGGAAAAAAAAGAAAAAGAAAAAAAGAATATAGGTGTACGTGGGTGGTGGGGGAAAAAAAGAAAGAAAAAAGAAAGAAAAAAAAAAAAAAAAAAAAAAGGAGGGGAACGGGAAAGAGGGAGAGAGTGGAAAAAAAAAATTAAGAAAAGTTGGTATTTTGGAAGTTGTGAAAAAAAAATATATATATTAAAAAATAGAATAGTAAAGTTCAAATAGGAAGTCTAGTGTAATAGTGCTTTAGCTAAACAAGCAAAAGTGGGTTTTTTAGAACCCAATTGGCAAAAAAAATAGGGAGGCTGCTGTGAGTGCTCTAACATGATCACAGTAGTGCATATGAATAGTAGGACACTTTCTATAAGATATCTTACAAGTTTACAAATCTAAATTACAAAAATGTTGAAATTGTTGCATATGGATAGTAGAAAAACTAATGAGCAATGTAGAGATACAACTTTTTTAATATTTTTTTTTCCACAATTTGAGCATTGCAAATTGTGATTAGATCAATGTTACTTTCACATGAGCCTAGCTGTGATACCATTTTTATTATGCACAAATCACAAATCACAACATACCATATCAGCAATTATGAAAAAATTTATGATTTAAAACATTCAATGAACACAGGGCATTTACTAGATGAAGCTTGCTAGATGGCTTCTTGGCTTAGATCATATGTTTTTACTAATGTAATAGACTAAGCTAGCACATGCATAAGCTATTTTTGGCAAATCTTGTAGTTCTGAAACTGTTTGGGAAGAAATTCCATAATACATTGTTAGCCTCGTGGCTGAGGATGTTTCCTGAATAGCTTGTAATGAAATAAATGAACATCTATATGTTTTAAAAATAAAAAGAGTGAACAAGTGTAGATAGAAAAATATTGGTATGTGTACTTATTGGTTTATTACTAATATATTTAAAACAAAACTATGATCCTATAATTTAGACAATCTATATGTACCCAGTAAGAGAGAGAGAGAGAGTCTACCGTAACCAAAAATAATGGAGATCATAGAGGCAACTATAGCACAGGCACAAGCATACTTGTTTAAGCTTGACTGAATTTCTCCACTACGGTCCTCCATCGAAGCCATATTTAATTAATGGCTTCCCGTATCTGCAGTCTGTATATTAATTTCTCTCGTACGTGTATCACGGCCTGTTTGTGTGGGTCGGTGGGCGTGTCTGTTTGAGTATGTACCTTGTCTCATTAATGCAATCTCTTTATATAGAAGAAGATAAGGATTAGAAATCAGTAAACGCTCATAATTAATCTTGTAAATTAGCTCTCGTACGTGGGTCCACCGTGTTTGGTATGATATGGAGATATTTTCTCATTAATTTTAAGCGGGACACGCATTCACGCGGATCAATTAAAGTTAGGAATTAGATAGCTCTTTAATCAAAGAATGGCCTAATTCTCAGGTTTTAAATCCGTCTTAGTCGAAATTATAAAGGGTATTAATCGTATTATTATCTCACCTGCCACATTTATCGTATTTATTTAGTTTAGATAAGAATGACACGATGTAATCTGTATCACCTGAATCATCCGTTTGATATGCTAATGGCCCAGCATATTACAAAAAATAAAAAATAAAAAATCCATATATATATATATGATCAGGTTCAAGTTTATCCTAGCTAGTGGCAAACGTGAAAGTAGATATAAATCTTTTCAATGAATCAAAGTATGCCACCGCCACCCATTCTTCATGTGGGACGACCAAATCTTGGGGCCATTTAATGGGTCACAGATATATTTGATATGGATGTTCAAGTTCTTAATTGCTGATTACATGTGTAGGGGGCAAAAATTAATTAAGACAAGTACAAGGTTAAAAATAAAAGTGGAAGCATAATTGAATTTGATCTCCACTTCACAGCACATTATATATGTATTTTACAGCTTGATAAACATGATTGGTCTACAAAATATCTCATAAATATCTACAAAATATCATGTATATGTTCTATGAGATTCTACTATATTCTAGGACAAAAAATTCTGTAAAAGGCAGGGAAAAGCAACGTGAGGGAGGGCTGCAAGGTGGAGGGGCAGAAGGCTAGAGAAGAGACTGGAGAGAGGGAATTTCTTAAGGTGTACGGTCAATGGATTTTACTATTTTTACAGCTATATTTGATATATATATTACAGATCTGGATGTGAACGTAGACAAATTGCCGAACCACCTAAAATTATGTGTTTTGTATTCTACTCGATTTTATCATCGAACAGTCGTCAATGAACTGAGATTCATTATACTGCAAAGTTTGTTGCGGTTCCAATATTATCCGAAAAAATCCCACCTACAACATGCTTGTTAGGTTCGATCGGTGGAAAAAAGAAACAGAAGTATAAGCTTTTTTGCCTCTGTATATATATGTAACTAGTCGCAAACCTGTGCGATGCACAGGAAAATTATTGAAAATAAAATCTAAATTAATTTTGATTCCTTTTATTTCTTTTGTTGAATATTTTTTTTTTTTTTTTTTTTTTTTTTTTTTTTTGTAGTTCAAAATGTTGTAGGCAAGATCGATAAAGAGACTTTACGAATCGGATTTAGGATAGATCCTACTTTTTTATTTAAAAAAATAACTAAGAAAGTATTTACCATAGAATAATTAAAATTTAATATAATGTAATTTTTCTTTTGGCATAAGTTGAATATAGTCCAATTTTTATAAAATATAATTCATGTTTATATTTACCATATGAATCATGTTTCCATCCAAAAATAAAATAAATGATACTTAAAATTAGAAGAAAGACAGATAAATACATGGACACATGATTATATGATCAAACCTAAATAGTTTTCATAACTCATTTCAAGCTCACATGGTTTTATTATAACAAATCTATCCATCTTTCTCCATTGCCAGCAACAAAATTAAATGAAATACATAAGAAAAAAAAGGAACTCTAAAAATCTTGATGAAAATTGATAATTATAATTATTATTAAAAGATATTTATATTGTGTTTATATATGGAATATATTTTAGTATTAGATATTAATTATGGTTGTGTTTTATATATGGAATAATATATTCTTATATTAAAGAAAATATGATGTGTCAAAATTCTAATAGAAGGTTTAATAATAGAATAAAATTGAAATTCAATTAGAAAATATATATTAAAATAATAAGGTATAAAATTGTGAGATTTTAAAAACTTATGTGGCGCAACATGATGAGGTTAACCAAAAGTCAAAAAGCTTCGGTAATATATTATGTGTCTTTCACTTTACATTTGTCACATTAATTTGGATCCCCCCACTTTTTCTATGCTGCTACGAAACTTCGTGCCCGTTAAATTTTTATTTAAAAAAGTTGTTTAATATCACCACTTAAAGGTTGACATGTCTTGCTAGTAGCCATAATAATTGATTTTGAACCAAAACATTGGCGCATGGTATATGTGTTAGTAAGCTCCAAAACTTGGTCAAAAGTCTCTTATCAATGTCGTGATCATGCAGGAATGTAATGACCGTTGAGAAACTTTGCCTTTAGTTAGTCTATACAAAATAAAGGTGTTCCAGATATTTTTCTGTGCGATAAAGCCAGCATCACTGTCATACGAATTGGACCAGTGGCATGAACAGATGAGTTCAATTATTTATTTCTTTTCATATCTTCTTTTCTAAAATTTAAATAATGTTTTTAGGCTTTTAGGCAGCGAATCTTGAAGTATATTCGAGGGGATTATATTTGTTTAATAAACCTAACTTTGTCAGTACGAGCTGGTTGATACAGTATGCTTGATTTTGGCTGACCAGTCTACCTTTCCAAATTAATTTGGCTAGTTTCCAATGTGTTAATAATATTGTTAGTACTTATCAAAAAAAAATATTGTTAGTATTCAAGAAAAAAATTAATTGGTAGTGGATCTCAATTACTCAATTGTTAAAATCTTTTGTTATTGCATAAAAGATCTTAATCTAATTCAAATAAAAAAAATATAAAATTTCATTTTGTGTCTGGAATTAATGATAAAGAATAATAATTAATTGCAAACACCATCAGTTTAAATCTTATCATATATAAAAATAATGACATTATGAATTATTCTAAAGATCATTCACACTCGCTCAAGAATGGGCTGTCAAAGTTGAGCAAATGTAGAGAACCCTACCCACTAAAAGTGCTAATGAATTTGAGAGCCAAACATATATTTAACTGGCGGTCTGCGAATTAGGATAGAATTTTATCACATTTTACTAATACTGAATGAAATAAATGAATAGTAATAAAATGTGCTTGTCCATTGATGATGTCGATTATTTCTAGGCCATGTGTCACATAGGGCTTTTGGGCTTACTCGACTTAAGTTCAAGAGTCGACTTAAATCCATATATTCCTAATGCAAACAATAGGGATATATTTCAATTTAATAACCCCAATTTTTTATTTTAATTTCCTCGAAAATCTTCAAGAATGGATTACTAATCAGTAGTTTAGTACCTCGTATCGTTGTTGCTTGTATTCTTCAAAAGTTGCAACATATTGCGAGTTAGTATTTGTGAGGCTCACTATTACAACTTCGGTATTGTCATTGAATTCTCCATTTCCATTACTTATCACTGTCTCCTTATCTGCCTCTCTTAGTAGCCGCCTCGCCAATATTGTGAATTCTGCAATTCTCAATATCTCAAAGATTGTCACTGGTTAATTTCCTAGTATTTTAAATCTGGGTAAAACTTAGGTACAATTCCTTAGGTCAAGTACATTAGGTTTCTAGTTGAATTTAAATACATTTAATTTAAATATTCTTGAAAAATATAACATTGTTTGTGTTTCATTGGTTAATACAATCATGTATTTGAATTCAATTGGGAAACCTAATGTACCTAACCTATGGAACTATACCTAAATTTTAACCTTTAAATCTAGTACATAGGTTTCCTCTAGCCTTCGTTTTCATGTACACACACAAACAAACAAGCTAGCAAGTGTTTACTTCCTTGGTCCAGGACGTTGGTATCAAGAGTTCAAGACAAGTAATTTATTTGGATGCAGGATAGTTAGAGAGAAAGAACAAACCTCCAGGTACAGAAAGTATGATTAGCTTTCCCAACCTTAGAATTTGAATTGGAAGAATCGCTAGCTGCATTTATATCCACAAACCTACCAGTAATTAGAAAATCTTTTGTGTACACTAACTTTTCACAACAACTAATAATAATAATGTGATGCATACCTTCATGAGCATTTTCCAAATAAATGATTTCCTTTTTCTTTTACTATCGGTGCATGGATAAAATAAAATAAACTTACAACTGTATTTTTATTTAGTTTAATTTCAATAAAACAAACCAATAAAAAATAAGCTCAATCAAACTGATCTTAAAGATAATATAGAAGAAAAATAAATAAATATGTAAAAACTAACTTTATAAACTAATGTATTACCATTCAAAAATAATAATTTAGATAACATGAATGAATTCTTTAATATTTATTTATTTTTTGAAAAAAATTTAAAGTTCATATATATAATGTAATTAAAACTTTGGTTCGAACAATGATTAAATAGAGTTATGGCCTCACGTACCTTAAATTATCGTAAACAGATCATATACTAAAATTTAGATTAAACCTACCGTAACCAAATATAAAGGAGATCATGGAGGCAACTATGGCACATGCACAAGCATACTTGTTGAACTTTATATGGTTTTGCGCACTGCCCTCCTCTATTAAACCTATTGTAGCTGTTTTTTTTCTGTCTTTGCAATGTGCTTCTTGTGTGTTTTTGTAAACATTACTCTTTAGTGACCGAGGCCCTCTACTCATTTTTTTTTTTTTTTTCAAGATTCTTATTTATTAATTTTCTTTTTCTAACTCACATTTCAATAGCAAGAAAAGGACGTGGCTCTTGTTGTTATTTATTATTTTATTTTAAAAGATTCTTATTTATTATTATTTTTTTTCTAACTCACATTTCAATAGCAAGAAAAGGACGTGGCTCTTGTTGTTTTTTCTCAACATAACATCTTTTTATTTATTTTTATATAATTTCTCTAATTCATTCAGTGTATACCTTTTTTTTCTTCTTCTTGAATTTAAGATCGCTTTTCTTCTAGTATAATCCATTTCAGTAAAAATACTAATATATATCCATGTCAAAATCTTAGTGCCTCTTTAAACATTCCAAGTAACCTTTTACCTTCTTGAATCATTCTTCGATGTAAAAGAAAAGGTATTTTATGTACACATAATACATATTATATTCATTACTTTTCAGCTATATACTAGTGTCTATGGACACTCCCAAGGATTTAAGAAATTTTCTTCCAGTATAATCCATTTTAGTAAAAATATTAATATATATCCATGTCAAAATCAACTGGCTCTTTAACATTCCAAGTAACATTTTACCTTCTGGAATCATTTTTTTGATGTAAAATAAAAGGCATTTTATGTACACATAATATATATTATATTCATTACTTTTCAGCTATATACTAGCCTCTATGGAAACTCCCAAGGATTTAAGAAAAATATATAATTAGATCATCTCAAATATTGTTCTATAAAAAAAGAAGTAATCTCAAATTGGAGGGAAACTTGTCACAAAATTATATTGCATTTAGGATCTAGATTTGGAGCTTTTGATACAAATTAAGATGAATTACTTTAATTTTTTTATTGAGTTTTCACTTTAATGATTAAGCATAAATAAATTATAGTGGATAATTGATATAGGTAGCATCTTATTAGAGCGAGAATCAAGATAGCCCATGACTTCTGTGGATCATACTTGTGGCCCAAAAAGGACCTACAATCCAGCCTGGGGATTTTCAAATAGGATTCCGACTAAAAAAGAAATATTAACCGGACCCAAACCAAAATAATATAATATACTTAATTTTATTATTTAAAATATGTTCAAATTACTATTGTATCACATGTAGCACGTGAGTCTCGGCACGTGTTCTTTAGACTTAATGGAGGTCATTCAACCCAATTCTTTCGGTGTTGTATAGATCAACGAGAGCTCTTTCAAGTGATGTGCTTAAGAACTCAAAAGGAGGCTCGAAAGGCAAAGATATGAGAGGGGCAATGCACAAACAATTGTGAGAGGACGACGGGAGAGGGAGGCACTGTAAAAGGAATACCAAAAAATGTAAGGGAAAGGTTTCAAAATAGTAATTTTGATACCATGTTGAAATTGTGAATATATTTCACTGAATGAGTAATATTGTACAGATGAGACCTATTTATAGAGAGAGTAGTATATGACAGTTAATCTAATAGTACTAGTTGTACACTACAAGGGTGTAGTAAAATGATACAAGGAAGGTAAATTAGTATAGTGGGCTTGGTTATTTATGTTACACACAATCTATTTTAAATAGATCATAATTCTTTTCTCTTTTATTTTGGTTCATTAACTAAATTGGAATTACCAAGTAAACAGGTTAACTGTCAATATTTAAGGATCTAAGCTAGCTTGTTGAAAGTTGTATGCTTAGTTTTCTTTAGCAGCTTAACTGAGAGTAGTAAACATTATCGTTTACTACTCTAAACATAAGCAGTAGTAAACATTATCATTTTCGATAAATGATAAATTTCATTACTCATAAACACACCAGTACAACACAGTGTTTATGCAGCAAACCAGAATAAAACACAATTAAAATCAGAAAAATACAACTAGAACAGTCCTGCAATCCAAGCGAAGACAACTACTAGATAAGTAACACCAAACCAGGTAATAGATCAAGCACAGAAAAATGAATTTTCCAAGTGTTACAAAGGATCATATTATGGATGGTGCTTTTTAACATTCTTACACCAAGATAATCTACCTTTAACATAAAAAAATAACTCTTTTGAGTTACTTAATTGTTCTTCAATGCACACCTTGCCATCATGTATTTCCTGTCCTAACCTTCCCATTAAAGAGTATTTCCATCTCTTCCAAGGACCTCCCTTTTGTCTCTGGCAAGAATAAATCGATGAATCCCCCAGCCAACATACAAATATCAGCAAACATAAAGAATGTCACACCAAGTCACGAATTGTAATCGCTTTGTAAACTGCCGTGCATTCATGCCTCTATTTACAGCCACCCCAATACTTTGTCCCTTGTGCCCTCAACTTTAAAGGAAATATCTCAGAGCTATAGACCTATATGACAGGCCCAAGCCCTATAGAATGCATACCCACAAATGTGTAAGTAGCAACAATGCTGAGACTCATTGCCCATGACAACTTTTCTTCATTATGCTCAACCCATATCCTAATCCTACTCGGGTTAAAACCATACCTCCTGTGCTTATTACCAAGAGAGGTCTCCTACCAACTTTATCTAATAAACATGTGGCTATCTATGTAATTATAGTCTTTGTAAGTCCAATCCCAAGTGTGAGGTTGTTTTCTTGTAAAGTTAGTTGATACAACGTTGTGGTCTGGATTTTTTTGACGAAAGGTGTACTGTACTGTGGAATAATGGGTATGACCATTTGGTAAAAAGTGGAAATCTAAAATGCCTTTTTAGGGCATTTGTGTTTTTTTTTATAAGTAAGGGCATTTGTGTTATTATATATATATATTGATAAAACTATTTTCTTTTTTCTTTTTTCTTTTTTAAGGCAACGAAACATACAAAATTAACTTAGTTCATGATATATTAGGGATAGAGTAGACTCAGTGGATGTCATACCCCTTAAATCTCAATTATAACATTGATATAGAAATGATGACAGATAGAAAAAATTAAAAGACTTTTATTGGAGATCTGTCTTTATTTGCCAAAAAGTCTACACACATATTAATATTACTATATTAGCTTTATGCAAGGTATGTATATACGAAACTACCCGCCATGACCGGCTCAAGAATTCCTTGCAATCAATCACAAACAGTAGATAACAAAAACACGGAAATTCTTAGGTCTTACGGCATCGCAAATTATATTATTATAATTTGCGTTTGTTTTGATAAAATGTCTGTATTAGATATTATAAAATATGTGTAATTTTATAATAAAGTTAACTGTATTATAAATATTATTAATTCTATTCAAATTCACATATTTTATTTTTATAATAATAAATACATATTTATCAATATGAACATAACATTTACTACAAAACATATAAATTTTATCAAAATCAACGCCTACCCGTGGTAGACCTAAGTGTTTCCTTAATGATCGTCAACATTTTAACGATCACTAAGGGAATCAATTCCCTCGATTGTGTTTGAAGTGGCAAGAACTGAATAAATGAGCCGCCGGTCCCGGAGTCATCTAGGTTCCAAGGAGAACAAAAGATCGGTACGCAGTCTGAAATTATCTGACCAAGTCTTGGACTGCAAATAAAGATTGGAGATCTTCCAGGCCACGCTTGTCATGTTGGGTCGTTTATCGGGCTCCACGTGTACGCAATCGAGCGCAAGACGAATGAGATTCTTCGCCACGTCGACCGGAAACGAGTCATTGAGCCTCCTATCCACCCAATGCCTCAGCCTCATCTCTGGTCCAAAATGATCATCGCCTTCTTCAAAAACTGCTGCCGCTGTCTCTATCACTGATGTCCTAACAACATCACCCGTGGCCTTATCATGTTTATACTTCAAAGGCTCTTCCCCAGACAAGAGCTCCAAGATCACGACCCCAAAAGCGTACACGTCACACTTTTGGGTTGCTATTCCGCTTCCTTGGAATTCTGGGGCCATGTACCCTTGAATTTCAGAATCCTTATCCTTATGCGCTTTGTTCGCGTCAATCTCGCCGCAAAGCTGGGCGGTGCCAAAATGGCAAATCTTGGCTTTGAAGGAAAGCTCCGTGATTATGATACTGCTGCTCTTGATGTGGTTATGCACTAAGTTACTCCCTACGCTGTTGTGAATATAATCCAGCCCGTGCGCTAAATCCGTGGCGATTTGCATTCTGGAAATCCACGTGGCCAGCACAGTAGAGTTGGGGTTTTTGGGATTTCTCAAACAATTGGCGAGGTTTGCACCGTCCACGAAGTTGTAGACGAGGTAAATGTGGTCGTCCGACGCGGAAGCGCCGATGAGTCTGACGATGCTGCTGTGGTGGCTCCGGCATATAATCGAAATGCGTTGTCTGAGCTGGGGCATCTCGATTTTGCGGCAGAACGTGCGCTGGAAAACGATGGCGCTTTCGCCTTGGAGAGTGCAGCGCCAGGAGCGGGTGGAGGAGGTGGAAGTGTAATTTTTAGCAAGGAAGTTGTTGGTGGCAGAGCAGATGAGCTCAGAGAAGTCAAATGAAGCAGTCGGACTGGTTGTGTCAATAATACGCCGTTGAAAACTATGAGAAGGATCTTTAATTGAAGAATACAGATGTTTTTTTGAAGGAGAAGATGAATATTTACGCATGCTATAGGAACTAGTCGCTTCAGAACTAGTTGTATCAGACTTGTTTGGCAGGAAGATTGACCGTATGGAATGAGATGATCGCTTAATAAGTCTTACATTAAATTCTGGACTATCTGGCAGGGACTTGGTTGGCGGGAAGATTGACGATATTGAACGAGAGAATAGTCGAAGTATTTCATAATTGGATCCTAAACTTTCAGTCTGACACCTAGTTGGTGGGAAGAGTGACGATGTGGAACAAGACAACCGTGGAAGCGTTTCATTAGATGTTGAATCACCAGAGGGAGACTCGTTTGGTGGGAAGAATGATAGTGTCGAATGACTGGGCGCCTGTGGAATTTTTTCTTCACTAATATTTGGGCTACCAGGCTGAGATTTGGTGGGTGGGGCAATTGATTCCATCAAAGAATTTCTGCATTCCAGATTCATTGAAGACAGACTGCTCTAATGAGATTCTGCCATTAAGAACATATAAATCAAGCAGTAGTGAACAATCAATTGATCAAATCTTTTCACGCACAAATGCAGTGAGATCCACGGGAAACTTCCTGGGCTCTTCCTTCTTGAAATTTCGTGGCAGCTTCCCCTTCTTGTCCTTCAAATTTCGTGGCATAATTGTCTTTTCAGTTTTCAGTCCACGGCGCCATATATAAATCCAGTGATGTATAATTATTTATTTAGGTAAATGTTTTGGTTATCGATTTTCGTTTTTGTTGGGAGCTATATGAATATGAATATGTCTGGCTAAGAGAGCGTACTCAGTACTCACTACCACTCATACTCAATACTCAACCAAAAGCGAAACAGAGAAAAAAGAAAGAAAGAAAGGTTCAAAGTTTCAAAGTTTCAAAAATCTTAAAGTCTTTAACCACCACTGCCTCTTCACCAAATATTCACCTCCTTTTAACTACTACACTTCTGCAACTCTCTCTCTCTCTCACTCTCCTTTGAAGGTATACATATTACTCTCTCTCTCTCTAATGTTTTTTCTTTTTTTTTTTCTTTGATTCTCATTTGTGGCAAAAAATTTAGAATAATTTTTGATAATTTTGTATTAATCAAAGAATGGCCTAATTCTCAGGTTTTAAATCCGTCTTAGGCTCCATTTGTTTCAACGTAAAATATTTTCCGTAAAATATTTTCATCATTTACGGGTGTTTGTTTCGCTGTAAAATCAAAGTCAACAGAAATTATTTTACTTTGACCGGAAAATCCTTAACAAAAAAAAGGAAAACGGTTTACGGAAAAATTTTCCGTAAACCATTTTCCTTCCAAAACACGCATGAGGCTTTTCTATGCTCTCTTTCTCTTTCTCTGCCTCTTCTCTTTGCCTTTGCTCTCTGCTCTCTGCCTCTGCTCTCTGCCCAGCCACCCCAGCCACCTCGATAAGATCTGGGCAGGTCGCCTCCGGGTCGTTTCGTGCAAGGCCCGCTGCGAGATCCGACTCGAGGACCCGGGTTCGGGCGATCTCTTCGCGGAGTGTTTCGTTCAACCGGATCAGCCGAGGGAGGCGGCGGTGGAGACCGTTCTCCACTCATCTCGGTACTTCGTGCTGAGGATCGAGGATGGGCGTGGAAAGCACGCGTTCGTGGGTTTGGGATTCGTGGAGCGAAACGAGGATCTGTGGGTTTGGGATTCG
Source organism: Fagus sylvatica (assembly GCA_907173295.1). Taxonomy (NCBI): domain Eukaryota; kingdom Viridiplantae; phylum Streptophyta; class Magnoliopsida; order Fagales; family Fagaceae; genus Fagus; species Fagus sylvatica. The sequence goes on from OU015768.1 coordinate 4,897,657, forward strand.
CGGAGCGAAACGAGGATCTGTGGGTTTGGTTGGCTTGAGGATCTGTGGTCGGCGGTGGGTTGTTGTGGGTTTGTTGTTCGTGGGTTTGCTTGAAGGATGGATCTGTGGGTTTGTTTTTGTGGTTTGCTTGAGGATCTGTGGTTGGCGGTGGGTTGTTTTAGGCGGCGGATTGTTGTGGCTGGTGGAGTTTGTGGTGGGTTACGGGTTGGGTTGGCAGTCATGGTTGCCATTTCCGGTGATTTTGGGTGTGGGTTTTGTTTTATTTTGTTTTACGTTCTCCAAACACACAATGTAAAATATTTTCTGGAGCATTTTCCTAAAGTACAAACAAACATCGGAAAAACAAATATTTTCCTGTAAATCATTTGCATTTACAAACATTTTACGGTGGAGAATATTTTACGTCGAAACAAACGGAGCCTTAGTCGAAATTATAAAGGGTATTAATCGTATTATTATCTCACCTGCCACATTTATCGTATTTATTTAGTTTAGATAAGAATGACACGTAATCTGTATCACCTGAATCATCCGTTTGATATGCTAATGGCCCAGCATATTACAAAAAAAAAAAAAATCCATATATATATGATCAGGTTCAAGTTTATCCTAGCTAGTGGCACACGTGAAAGTAGATATAAATCTTTTCAATGAATCAAAGTATGCCACTGCCACCCATTCTTCATGTGGGACGACCAAATCTTGGGGCCATTTAATGGGTCACAGATATATTTGATATGGATGTTCAAGTTCTTAATTGCTGATTACATGCATGTTAGGTTCGATCGGTGGAAAAAAGAAACAGAAGTATAAGCTTTTTTGCCTCTGTATATATATGTAATGTGTTATGTTTCTTTCACTTTACATTTGTCACATTAATTTGGATCCCCTAACTTTTTCTATGCTGCTACGAAACTTCGTGCCCGTTAAATTTTTATTTAAAAAAGTTGTTTAATATCACCACTTAAAGGTTGACATGTCTTGCTAGTAGCCATAATAATTGATTTTGAACCAAAACATTGGTGCATGGTATATTTGTTAGAGCATTCCTATTAGACTCCCTATACGGGAGAAAAACTGCCAAAAAGTCGAAAATCACCCAAAATCAGCTCAGATCAAACTCCTCAAACGGGAGAAAAAGTGAAGCTGATGAACAGTAGCTCGCCCAAACGAGGGAGCTACTGTTCACTCCTCAGCCAATTAAATAAACATTTTTTTCTCTTTCTTGCTTCTGTCTCCCGCGTCAAGAATAACAGAAACAACAACAAAAAGAGGAACAACGGTGCTCAATGAAAACAGAAAATCACAGGCAGCAAATTCAAACCGGAGCATCGAATCACAAAATAAAAAAACACACACACACAAAAACAAACAAACAAACAAAATAAAAAAACACAAACAAAAGAATATAATCACAAAAAATAAAAACAAAAAAACACCGGATCTGCTAAATGTGATGAAGAAAGAAGAAAAAAAAGAGAGAAAGGGGGAGGGGGACGAACTGAGGTCTGAGACGAGAAAGAAAAAAGAAAAAAAAAAGAGAGAGAAAGTGGGAGGGGAACGAAGAGGTCTGAGACTGAGAGAAAACAAATGGCTGAGGGGGGGATGTTGGGTGGGGGAAAAGTAAAAGGAAGGGAGGGGTACGTGGGTGATGGGAAAAAAAAAAGGAGAAAAAAGAAAAAAGAAAAAGAAGAGGAGGTGTACGTGGATGGTGGAGAAAAAAGGAAAAGAAAAAAAGAAAAAAGAGGGGAAATATCCTACGGGTGTATAGAAGGAGAGAGAGGAATAAAATAGGAATGGATGGTATTTTAGGAGTTGTGAAAAAAATAAAATAATAAAAATATATTAAAAAATGGAATAGTAAAATTAGAATAGGGAGTCTGATACAGTAGAGTTTTAGCTAAACTAAAAAAAATGGGTTTTTTTAGAACCGATTTGAGGAAAAATATAGGGAGTTTAATAGGAATGCTCTAAGAGCATTCCTATTAGACTCCCTATATTTTTCCTCAAATGGGTTCTAAAAAACCCACTTTTGCTTGTTTAGCTAAAGCTCCACTATATCAGACTCTTTATTCTAATTTTACTACCTCATTTTTTAATATATTTTATTATTTCATTTATATTTATTTATTTTTTTCACAACTCCCAAAATACCATCTTTTCTCATTTTTTTTTCTTCCCTCTCTCTCTCTCCCCCTGTTCCCGCTATTTTCCCCTCATTTTTTTTCTTCCGTCTCCCTCTCCTCTGTTCCCGCCTGGTGTATTCTCCCCCCTCCCTCTTTCTTCTTGTACCCATTTTCTTCTGTTTTTCGATCGGCGAGAACCCATTACCGGCGTCCAGCGTCCGGCGAGAACCCACACCCATCGGTTCAAGGTGGTTCCCTAGAATATGAAAATTGCAAAAAATAAAATAAAATTTCTATTAAAATCAGCTGCTGGTCTTCCTCTCGCTGAGCACCGGTATTTTTGGCGCAAACTCCAGCTTCGGAAAGGAGGGAGACAGCTTGCAAGAGAGAGAAACAATTCTTTTTTTATGCCCCGAGGGATGAACAGTAGCTCCCTAAGTTGGGCAAGCTACTGTTCATCAATTGCAGATTTTCAATGGTTTATGGAGGCTGATGGTGCATGGTTTTGCTGCCTCCTCCTTATTTTCAGTTGTTTTCGGCCAAATGTTCAGTCTAATAGGAATGCTCTTAGTAAGCTCCAAAACTTGGTCAAAAGTCTCTTATCAATGTCGTGATCATGCAGGAATGTAATGACCATTGAGAAACTTTGCCTTTAGTTAGTCTATACAAAATAAAGGTGTTCCAGATATTTTTCTGTGCGATAAAGCCAGCATCTCTGTCATACGAATTGGACCAGTGGCATGAACAGATGAGTTCAATTATTTATTTCTTTTCATATCTTCCTTTCTAAAATTTAAATAATGCTTTTAGGCTTTTAGCCTTTTAGGCGGTGAATCTTGAAGTATATTCGAGGGGATTATATCTATATATAATATAAACTCAAAGCTTTGTTGACTTTTTTTTTCTTTAGTTTGACTTCATAAAACTTTGCCATATCATCTTTTCTCTCCTTATAATTTTACACATCATTATAATTTTTTTAATATAATTTTTTTATAACACCTCTCTCTCTTTCTCTCTCTCTTTCACGGTTAATCTCCCGATACTCTCTCTCTCTCACGTCTGCTTCTCTCTCACCGATAACACCTCTTCTCTCTCTCTTTCACGGTCTGCTTCTCTCTCACCTGACATCTTCCCCTTAACAAGACCCAGCCGACATCTTCCCCTCAACAAGACCCAGAAAATGGTTCGCAACATCAAAAACCCAAAGAAAGCCAAGAGAAAGAGCAAGGTTCAATTTTTATTCCTGACCGTTAATGGGTTAGTTATTCCAGTTAATTGGGATCACTTTTTTCAAACCCATCTGTGATTTTTTGTGTGCAGGGCTCAAAGAAAGAAGATGGGTCTTCTTCGTCTTCTTCGATACCGTCGATGCCGGCGAAATACTTTGAGCTTGGAGGAAGGAGAGGAGCTTCAGTGTGATGCTTCTGCTTACAATTCACTCCATGCCTTCCATATTGGGTGGCCCTGCTTGAGGTGCTTTGAATTTCTCTTTATTTTCTGTTTGGTTACTAGGAAAGTAACCAATTCTGCCCAGAATATGTGATATTTTCGTTGGATGGATTATGGGCTGTCAAAAACCCAATTCTGCCCCCAAAACCAACTTGGCTTTGGAGGGTACCCTTGGTCTAGGCCCATAGTCCAATTATATTTTGAATGTCCTACAAGAATTAATATTAGGAAATATTTAGTCGGTTCTTTATTTGAAAGGGTCGGTTCTACAAGTATTTATAAAGCTATTTAGTTTATCATAGTTTTAGGGTTTATTGTGAACTGTTAAGCAAGGTATTCTTCGTTATGCTTGATGCTATAATTTTTGCTTTTTTTTTTTCTTGCTAAAACATAGGAATGTTCACTATATGCTGTGTAGAATAAAATTGATCAGTAGTATTTCTTGATTCAAGTCATGACCTAGCAGGAGATGAATTAAGTAAGAAAGGAATAATTTATACCATAAGTTTGATATATTTGCACTGCTGAATTACACAGAGGTTGTTATGTGGGGTTCCTCCATTTGTAAAGGGTGGTTCTGTTTTCTAAAGATTGTGATTCCAGTTTGGTTCTGAAAATCTCAATGCAACTTAAGATTCCAGATTGTGTATGGGTTTGTTTTATAATTTGATATCCTAGGCTGTTGTTCTGATAATAATGCCATCAATTGCTGTGATTTTTTAAATCTGATTTGGGTTCAACTATTCCAAAATTCCATATTGTATATTGTATAAGTCTGAACTGGCGCATCAAATCTGAAGCTAAATGAATTCAGAGCTTATAAACACAAAATTATGGGCTTGAATTATTTTATTATTTTTTATTATAACATTTAATTTTTATTTTAGAATTGCTTCATCTGATTTTGAATCAGTTCTATGGTTTGTCAAACCCCCAAGCATATAACTTAAGCTAGCAGATGATACAACAATTGGACAAGGTAAGACAAAAGAGCTGCTAATTCTTACGCATGAAATTGGCTATCATATCTCAACTTTTTTACCAAAGTGTTCAATCGTTTCACATGTGTCAGAGACATGAATATCTATGGCCTCTCCCTAATTTTTTTTTTGAATTTAACAGTGTTAAGGAAAAGAAGCGAGAGTTTGTGGTTTGTGCTGTACTTATATACCCCCTTTCTTTTTCTTTTGCTGGGGACATAACCCTATCTCTATGGTTTGATACAAAGCCTAATTAAAACTAAGCTGCAAAGTTGTCAATTGCTGTGATTTTTGACTGATTTTATATGAATTAACATGCACGAATGCTAGGGGTGTGTTTTGCATGTTTGTATGCCTAGCATGTAGTATTATGAATTAAGTAAGAAAGGAATAATTGATATATTTGCACTGCTGAATTACACAGAGGTTGTTATGTGGGGTTCCTCCATTTGTAAAGGGTGGTTCTGTTTTCTAAAGATGAATGAAGAACATGAATGAGATATGATTCTCTTGAGCCAAAGCATGAAACATAGTGTAGAACCTTTGGGTCTTATATGTAGAGGGTCATGGAAACAACACAATGTTGTTCAACTTAAGAATTGAGGTTAATTACAGTTACGTTACCCAGCGTACAATATAAACTGTAAGAGCTAATCCTTAGAAGGTTCGAGAAGAGTTAGAGTTTTATACCAAAACCATTTTCTTTGGTTTTGGAGGATTATGGTCTGCAGAAAGAATAAAGCTGTAAGGAGCTGTTGATAATGTGTTCCCTGATGTATTGTTGTCATGCTCCTGGATATTCTGTTAAATGCTGTCAAAATTGACTAGGTGGATAGGTGGATGAAAGATCTGCTTTGATGTTAAGACTTAACTCTTGGATGACTGTAGATTAGAATGGAACAATGTTAATCTGCTTTGATGCTGATTCAGCAGAAACTATTGATGACTCTTGGATTTGTGTGTACTGTGCCTGTAGAGTGTGGAATTCCCTTTAAGCTTGACATTCTGTTAAATGCTGTTAATCACTTTATTTTATGTTAATAGTAGTCAGCAAAGTCAATTGCATATTTGGAAGAGCTGGTAGAACGTGTATGTGCGAAAATATATATATAATTATATATATATATATATAAAATATATATATAATTGAAGGAATTGTTTCTTAGTGCTTCTTGCTGGCATTGAAAATATATATATAATTGAAGGAATTGTTTCTTAGTGCTTCTTGCTGGAATTGTTTCTTTAGTATTTGATGGGTTCTGTTTTACTCTTCACACAACCTGTGGTAGATGCTGCTTTCTTTTCTTTTTTCTTTTTTTAATAATAAAACAAAGGAATATTTGTTTGCTTCATTTTTACAATGGAGGCCTGTTTTTCTTATCCTCAATTAGGTTTCTTTGTTTGCTTCATTTTTTCCTTTAGATGGTATCAATATTTTAGTTTGTTACTCAATTTTAGGGATTTGATATGATATAATTTGAATATGAAGAAACCCAATTAAAAATATTTTTTTGAAGAAGAGATAAGAAACTGAAGATTTATGGTGCTAACTCAAATATGAAACTAACAAATCTGGGCAGTTTTATTTTATTATTTAATCTGCAAATTTTGTCAGCCTAAAACTGCCCAGCATATGTTCGATGGAAGTCCTGATAAATGTAATGTTGAATGGAACTCATATATTGTTTTTTTTCATAACTGTTATAAAGCATTATAGAGTGTATTAAGCAATTACTGGACACGTTAGACCATATTGAAGATGCATGAATTGAATAAATTGTTGAATAATCAAAGAGTTCATAGGGTGATGAAGTAGTTGAAACCAAAAACCTTCAATTGTAGAGGGTAGTCATGGGTAGGAAGCTAGCAATTATTACTTCATAATGGATCCCAATCAATTGGCCAAGGCTGGAAAGTTCTATTACAAAAGCATATATGTATGTTTTTATTTTTATTTTACAGGTGATTGGGATTGAAACGTTAAACCCTTGCCCATCTCTTTTTGGTTTCATGTCCAGGTGGTGAGCTCCAATTAAATTGTAGCGGCATGTGTTTTATTTTTTGGCATATTGAACCAGTGTTTTGGCAGCGAGTGGGGTCATTTTCATAAGAACAATGCCACACTTCATGCATCTGCATCTTGAATTATTCTTAGAGGATAATACAAATTGATATTGATGTAATTTTGGAAATAAGACCAAAGGAAGAATCAAACAGTGAAGTTATTGATGAGTTCAAATTTTTCATTCTCAAGAAATTCATATTAAATTGAAAAGCCCCTCTGAGTTGAGCTTACTTCTTTTCTTTTTCCCCATCTTCTTTGGTTTCCTTGGTGCAATTTTGATGGATTGTGGTTGATTTCCTCTAGGTGGGTTGCTGATACGGTGGTTGTTTTATTTATTTTTTCTTTTATTTTTTTAATTTTCGATTGTATATGTTTTACTTTTCTTTTCTTTTTTCATAATTGTGTATTAGCTATTCAAATTGTTTATGTCTGAAGATTTGGTATTTGTTTTTAAATGTTTTAGTTCATGTGCCTCCCATATGTTTGTATTATTGTCTGATATGTTACTTTTGCAGTAATTGCTGTCAAATTCAACAATGGGGAAGAAATGCAAGGTTACAATGACTACTATTAGTTGGCAAGTAGTTGAGCTCAGGTTCAATGGGACATTTGGAGATGATTATTGTAAATTATTCTTAAACAATATCTTTCTATATGTAATCAGGTTGGGGCAGTCCTTCTCGGTTGTGCCTTTTTGTATGACATCTTCTGGGTATTTGTTTCTAAATGGTGGTTCCATGAGAGTGTGATGATAGTGGTGAGTAGTTCAAAAGGTATTTTTCCTTCAAATTGCCTTCCTTGCTAAAGGCTGTACCACCAAATGAGAGAGTAACTTTAATTTTGCATGTTTTCTCTCCTGTACAGGTAGCTCGCGGTGATTAGAGTGGAGAGGATGGTATCCCAATGCTACTAAAAATCCCATGGATGTTTGATCCTTGGGGTGGCTACAGCATTATTGGATTTGGTGACATTATCTTACCAGGATTGTTCAAGCTCTGAAGCCATATATAGCTTTTACTAATACAATATCCTTAAAATTGAATTTTCATAAGTTGTAAGGTCTGTTATGGAATATTTAAGTATATTTAGGAGCTAGATGACAATGACATGTATGATTGTGTGGGTAAATTTGACATGTATGATTGGTTGTCAAAGGAGAATCTTCGTTCAGATTACTTTGTCTGGGAAATGACTACTTATGGTTTTGGAAATATGGAGAGAAAGTTTGGATTTAAGATTTTATTTGTAAAATATCTGTTAGTTCCTAATTTACTTTGATTATATACAAATTTTTTTTAGGTAAAATGCTATTTAGGAATGAATATTGCGCAAACTTAATTTTTTGAGTTCTTGAAAAAGATTTTTTTTTTTGACAATGATGAAATTATTTTATTAATTATAGTAAGTGTAAATTAAACTTTCCTGCGCATCGCGCGGGTTTGCGACTAGTTTGTTTAATAAACCTAACTTTGCCAGTACGAGCTGGTTGATGGTATGCTAGATTTTGGCTGACCAGTCTACCTTTCCAAATTAATTTGGCTAGTTTCCAATGTGTTAATAGTATTGTTAGTATTCAAGAAAAAAAAATTAATTGGTAGTGAATCTCAATTACTCAATTGTTAAAATCTTTGTTATCCCATAAAAGATCTTAATCGAATTCAAATAAAAAAACTATCAAAAATTTCATTTTATATCTTGGATTAATGGTAACGGATAATCATTGCAAACACCATCAATTCAAATCTTATCATATATAAAATAATGACATTGTGAATTGTTCTAAAGTTCATTCACACTCGCTCAAGAATGGGCTGTCAAAGTTGAGCAAATGTAAAGAACCCTTGTGCATTCATGCCTCCACTTACAGCCACCACAATACTTGCCCCTTGTGCCCTCAACTTTAAAGGAAATATCTCAGAGCTATACACCCATGTGACAGTCCCAAGCCCAATAGAATGCATACCCATAAATATGTGTAGAGGGCTGTTTTTTAACACCCAAATATAAATTAACTCCCATTGAGTGATTGGGCCCAAATAAAGTAAATTACTGCAGAAGCCCAGCAAATCCAGCCTAGAGTATTGGCCCATTTCCGTTCACTATCCACAGACCAGCTCACGTGGGTCTCAAATGCTGGAAATTAAAATGGATTATTTGGACTTAGTGAAGTCCAATTGAAGGCCCAGCCCGAGAACCCCTGTTGCCAGCTCTAGCCAGCCATTTTCGGGCCTAAAAGGAGTGTTTAATGAGCAACTAAAGCCCAAAGGGCAAGCCCAAGACCTTTATTCAGCTCCAGCCAGCTGGGACAGCTGTCCATAGGGCCCCACAAAAGTCAGAATAGCTTTAAATAAAGGCTGAACAAGGAAGTTATTCTCTCTTGGGACCCACGTTTCTCTCTCATCCTTTCCAGAAATTGGGAGATGAGCTTGTCTCCCTCATTTAATTCACTTCAGACCATCAAAAGTACAAAGAAACTCACGGATTGGGCCAGAAATACAGCTGGGAAGTCACAACCTATTGGCTGCATGCCTCTGCAGCAGTAACCTGACAACACACATAGCTAGAGTCAGCTCAGCCCAAAATCTATAAATGCTCATTAAAGCAAGCAGGTTGTCATTAATGGCATTTATCTTCTCCAAGCCAACAGGAGCTCCGAACTCATGCATTTGGCTACCTGAACAGTAATTATGATGAGGATTTCAAATCACCATTGGCCACAAGGACGCGGCAGAAATCCGTGACAGGACAAAAATATTATTTTATCTTCACCATCATGACCTGACCAGCCAATCAAGGCTGAGGAAGTGATCCTTACAGCCCAGCTCTGTGCTAGGCTCACTTCTCCAATTTTTGTAGGACTTAGGGAGTTTGGTTTGGAGGTGGGGAATTAATTCTATAGGTGAGGATTCCATTAAAATAATGGCTCAAAGTCCACTGGGGGGCAGAGTTATTATTTTCTTGGAAACCAAGGCCAAGAAGCATGCATGAGCCCATACCACCATGGAACCTTCTATAAATAGAACCTAACTCAGCTCAAACAAAACAACTTAACTTAACTCAACCTAAGCCTAACTCAATTCAAGCTATCCATAACCTTAGCCCAACCACAACACAACTAGCTGAAGCCAAGCCTAAACACTTCAGCCTTAACCATTAAACACTGACCCACGACCAGATCAGAAAATACATGGATATCCTAAACACTGACCCACGACCAGATCAGAAAATACCATGGAGATTGCAAAAGTAGTCTGAAACTCATTGCAGCAGTAATCGGGCTATTTCTCCCCTAAGTGCATTCTCTACCACACGTCCTCAAAGTATAAGGTTTGAAGGTCACCCTTCAACCTTAAAACTCTGTTCCTAAACCCTAAACACTAACCCAGGCCTAAGACACATGATTTGAGCTCTCATCTCCAAAAGTGCCTCCTGGCAGATATTTGGATACAGCAGTAAACACATATTAAGCAGTAAACATCATATTAAGCTCTTGGCCTTCTTCAACCTTGAGACTTACACCATAAAACCCTAAACACTTTCCCTTTTAACCCCATGCATGCTTCATAGAATTGGTTCTCTCCCGCTTAGTCAAACTCTTTTAATCCCTACAAGTTCATTGTTATGAGTTTTATTCGTTGCAGCAGATATTAGTGACAGATTCATGTCTTAATGACTTTTGAGTCCATCTTGGGTTTAAGTTGTTATGCTTTGAGTCCAGATTCTCCATGAAATAGTGGAAGCACTAGTCCATTGTTATTTTGGGCTTTCATTAACAAGACGTTACATTTTGGGCCATTTGGTTATTATTACTGCAGCTGCTCATTGGACTTGGGCCTTGGCAGATTTGGTCCTCACTTCTTTAAGGAAGCTGCCCCATTAGCCCTTGGGCCGCCTTTTGGGCCCTCGGTTGAATTTTGGGTTCAACTCCCGTACCCTCAAAGGTTCAGTTCACGCTCCAACCAATCTCGTTGCGACACGTGGCGTGACACGAAAAACCACCCCTCACATTTTGGCGACTCCACTGGGGAGTTGAATTTAGCACTTCCTAAAGAAAGATCTACAGCACAAAATCATGCCTCCCAGGGGCAGAAGAAGAGCAGCTCGTACAGTGGAATCACAAGCTCAATCTCAGAACAATGAACAAGAACAGCATCAGCCCGAGCAAAGCATTCCAAATGCTGAGGCACGACAGACAAATTTACTGCTGGAACTAATACAAGGTTTGCAGCAGACTCAAGGAGAGTTGGCAGAAGCTGTTCGACAACTCAAAGAAAAGAGTTCTGAAGCAAAGAACGACCACCAGAATGACGAAAATCAACATGAGATTCCTCACCAAGAACCGAGCTCTCATAACAACAAAGAGGAGCCTTTCATCACCTTGTCGGAGGTGGCAGAGTTGCTGCAGCAGGAAAGGGAGAAAATCCTTAAGGAGCCTAGGCAGTTTGTAAAGAAGCCTCCCTATCCTGCCGAGCTGTTAAAGCAGCCCTATCCCGATAAGTATGTCACTCCGACATTCTCACGCTTCGATGGACGTAAGGGGAGTGCCCTTGTGCATGTTAGCAAGTTTCTTGATTCTATGGGACCTTATGCCGGAAACGGAGACTTGTGCTTACGAGAGTTCTCCAAGTCCCTTGACGATAGAGCCTATACATGGTACACCACATTGTCTCCCGGATCCGTGAGATCGTGGGATGACATGGTGGAGATGTTTTGTGGAAAATATTTCCAAGCGGAAGAAAAAGTCACTCTTGTCAACCTTCATGGCACCAAGCAAGGGAATGGAGAAGATTTGCTAAAGTACATTCATCGTTTTCACGACATGGCCTTAGATTGTTACGCCAACTACGAAGAAAGCGAACTTATAGGAATTTGCATCAACAACATGACACCCGAGTTCCGTGCTCATCTCGAGAACCTTGACATCTCTAGGTTCGCTCAACTGCTGCAAAAGGCTAGGAAGACAGCACTTTCAGTCAAGCCGTGGGTGGAGAAAACCAGAGAAAAGAAATATCCACCGCAAACCCTGACTGTATCTGCTGGAGATGACAAGCGCAGGAAGAAGTATGGAGATATACCACCTCCAGTGCCATGCACTAGAGAAGAAATGATCACCATCCTTAATAAGTGGGTGGCAGATGGCGTTATCCGACTCCCGGAGGTGTAAGAAGAAGTAACCGAAGAAGAAAAGAAGAGCTCGAAATACTGCCACTATCACAGAAGCATTAAGCACTCCATAACAGATTGTTGGACCCTTCGAAAAAGGTTCCATGAAAGAATTCAAGATGGGACTTTGGAGCTCCCGCAAACTCAACAAAGGGTCCATGTTGACCCATTCCTCAAGCACAAAGGCAAGGCTACTGTTTCAGTGGTAATTCATGGCAGTACGAACGACATGGACGTGAGTGAGTCTGCTGCCACAAATCCTGCCATGCCACCAGCAGCCATTAGAGCCCTACAGAGGAATCCGAGGTTCAGATCTCTTTTTGACCAGTTAGGGCTGAACCCCGAGGCTCGGACAGCAGCCACGGAAGCGATCATGTCTATAGCAGCAGAATCTGGAACACACTGCTTCACAGCAGAAGCACATGCCAGTCGCGCATTCTTGGAAACTACCAATGCTATTACCTTCACAGACGAGGATATGGATGTTCCATACCCCGATCATCGACGTCCACTCTACCTTGCTGCCACAATCAATGAAGTCCAAGTCAGACGAGCCTTGGTGGATACAGGATCCTGTATCAACCTTGTTCCCCTAAGTACACTGCAAGCAGCAGGAATTTCTCAGAAAAAGATTCAGGGGGCTCCCATGGAAGTTAGAGGTTTTGGGGGTGCCGCTGAGTATACAAAAGGCCATATTCAGCTGGTTCTAAAAGTTGGGCCGATCGTTGCCTTGACAAGGTTCCACGTCATAGACTCCGTGGTCCCATACCACGTGCTTCTTGGAAGACCTTGGTTGCACAAGCACCAACTCATATCTTCAACCTATCACCAATGTGTAAAGGGGAGGCTGAATGGAAAACCTATTCGTATTGCAGCAAACCCTACGCCCTTTGACCAGTCCGAGTCTCATCTCGTGGAGGCAGCTCTCTATGATGAAATAACTCCTGCCGGGGAAGCGTCACTCTCTAAACCAGTTGGAACCCCACTCCCTAGGTGGGAAGACATTAGGGATGATCCTGAGGTGGACTTGAGGGAATTATTGGAGCGTAAGAAGAAACGTAAGGAAGAGGCCAGCACCAGCAAAAATCAGCCACAATGCGTACGAGTCAAGCTACCCGACGGACGCATTGTTTATCGACTATGAAGGTGCGGGGGGCCTAATTGTCCCCAACAAGAAGGCCCCGAGTCAAAGGAGGGTTCTTCACAGCCCTCATGTTATACAGTGGACGAAGAAGACAATTCAGAGTTGGCAGATGCAGCAGGGAAGTCTGCTGTGACAGAAGAGACTATTGCGGCAGATCCCAGAATTTATGCTAAAGAAGAACTTGAAGTTATTGATTTGAGCAGCGACCCCAATATCCAAAGACCGGTTTCTATCAGTACATCCTTATCTGCCTCAGAAAGAACACAATTGGTGGCATTGTTGAAGGAGTATCAAGACATCTTCGCTTGGCAATACAATGAGATGCCCGGAATAGATCCCGCCCTAGTTGCTCATTCCTTGAATGTCGAACCGGGGGCTAAACCTATTGTACAGCCAATGAGGACCTTCCACCCTGAGATTGAAGCACAAATCTCACAAGAGGTCCAGAAATTATTGTCAGCCGGGTTCATTAAACCGATTCAGCATCCGCGGTGGTTATCTAACATAGTACCAGTGAAAAAGAAGAACGGCCAGATTCGGTGTTGTGTTGACTTTCGAGATCTTAATAAGGCGTGTCCCAAGGATGAATTTCCGCTACCCAACATGGATCTTTTGATCGATTCTGCGGCAGGACATGCTATGTTCTCTTTTATGGATGGCTTCAGCGGATACAATCAAATACTCATGTCTCCGAAAGATGCTGAAAAGACCGCCTTCCGCACGCCTATTGGAAATTTCTACTACACCGTCATGCCATTTGGCCTTAAAAACGCCGGGGCTACGTATCAAAGGACGATGACAGCCATGTTTCATGACATGATGCACCGCGAGATTGAAGACTATGTAGATGATATAGTGGTCGGAGACTCCAATCTGATTGTTTGCCAGGCTAGGGGAGAATTTTCGCTGAAGGAACCATCCTTAGCACCATATCGAGCTCTAGCACAGAAGTTGGAAGAGAAATTTGTCACCTTTGAGATCGAGCATGCCCAAAGAAACGAGAACCGCTATGCGGATGCACTTGCGACTTTGGGGTCCCAAATGGCCTTTGAAGGAGAGAAAATTGACATCACTATCAACAAAAAAGTGAGGCCTATCACTGAGTTGTTGAAAAAGGAGTTTGAAGAGTTATCTCTCGATGAAGAAGACTGGAGGATGCCACTTAAAGCTAAACTCGTGTCTCCAGTAGCTGCGGCAGATTTCAAGGAAATCAAGGATTACACCTTGATATCAGGAGAGCTTTATCGCAGGCTGCCTGGGGGAATTTTGGCACGCTGTATCAGCATCCAAGAAGCAAAAAGGAAGTTGGTAGAAATACATGAAAAGACTTGTGAAGGAGGAGGAGAAATCAGCCTTTACCGCAGACTTCAAAGGCTGGGGTATTACTGGCCCAACATGAGCAAGGAAGCGGCAGACCTCCAGAGTCAATGTTCGAATTGTCAACTTCAACATGATAACGAAGAAGTCTACACGACTTTTACTTCTGCCGATTGGCGTGTCCCATTCCTAGAATACTTTCTTGGAGGAATTCTGCCACAAGCCCACAAGGAAGCATACCGTCTCAAGAGATTAGCATCAAGATACTTCGTGGAAGGAGGGACTTTATTTCGAAAGGGATATCATGGAGAACCACTACGGTGTCTCAGTACATCCGAGTCCCAAATGGTTATGAAAGAAGCACATGCGGGTGAATGCGGAGAACACCAAGGGAAGAAACGGCTTTACCAACGTTTACTCACGCTTGGCTATTATTGGCCAACCATGAGGAAGGATACGGCAGATTTCGTGAAGACATGTCACACTTGCCAAGTTCAAGCCGATTTGATTCACACTCACCCAACCAACCTCCAAAACATGACAACTCCGTGGCCATTCCACACTTGGGGGCTGGATCTAATTGGCCCTATTGGTCCGGCTTCCGGCGGCCACATTTGGATCCTTGTAGCCACCGAGTATTTTACCAAGTGGGTGGAAGCGATCTCGCTCCGAAAGGCCACTGGTGCTGCTGTGGCAAATTTTATACGAGAGCATATCATTACTCGCTTTGGAATCCCTTACAAGCTCATTAGTGACAATGGCACGCCATTTGTGAATAAAGATGTGCGAGGGTTATTAGAGCATTATCAAGTCAAACATCGACGCTCCACGCCTTACTATCCTCAAGGCAATGGGCAAGCTGAAGCGACAAACCGAATGCTCTTGCGAATCCTAAGTAAAATGGTATTTGACTACGGCAGTAATTGGAACTCTCATCTGGCAGATGTTCTGTGGGCTTATAGGAGTTCGCCAAAGACAGCCACGGGTTTCACTCCTTTTTCACTGGTTTATGGTACTGACACTATCTCTCCTACCGAGTTAGTTGTGCCTACCCCACGGGTACTACAAGGGAGTGACCTAGAGGCGGATGCTAACATTTGTGCCGAGGCAAGAATGGCGGATTTGGAAGGCTTGGATGAATCAAGGGAGTTGGCAAGACTTAAAAGCCAACGAAATTACCAAAGGATGGCCAATGCTTATAGCAAAACTCTCCAAGTCAGAATTTTTGCAGAAGGGCAACTAGTCTTAAAAGCAGCAGATTTTGTGCGAAGGGGACTTCCTTCCCCATCTAAGTTCTCCCCAAATTGGGAAGGGCCGTACCTGATTCGAGAAGCTCATGGCAGTGGATACTACAAGCTATCCAAGTCTGATGGGACTACTCTAGCAGATCCAATCAATGGGAAATGGCTCAAGCATTACTATTCATAAGTATTTCTGCCACTATGCCCTAAGCATCTCCTTTTTGTTTTTTGTCAAAGTAAAAGCACTAGGTACTGTCTAAATAACATCTAGGCATTATCCTTTTTTGTCCAAACAATTGTCTTTCCTTTTGTAAAGCAAGATGCTCAAAAAGACACACATGGAAATGAAAAGGACATTCAATTTCATCAAAAGCTTATCATACTTGGCAAATGTAAGCAAAAAGGGGAGATGAAGTTTGAAGTTAAGGCCTAAACACGGCCATTACATTCCCAAGCAAACAAAAGACAGCTAAAGTGAGGACAAGGTTCATTCAAGTAGCCCATAAAGGGCTGACTCATTACAAAGTTCACCAGCAGCTCTCATGGCAGATGTCAAGTGCCAGTGAGCAGGCACAATGGCTGTCACAGCATTCCTCATAGCAACAACTCGAGCCTCCAAAGCCTTCAACTCAGCAGTAAGCCTCCTCCCAAACATGTCCCTGGCTATCTCTCTCAAGTGATCAATCATGAAACCAAGAAGGAAGCCTTCTTGTATCAGCTCCTGCACAACACCTTTCCACTCAAGTATGTTGGTCTCGGTAACATCCTCAAGGCTGGTGTTCCTCATTTGCATCAGTACGCAGCAAAGAAGGGTCAGCATGGCACCTCCAACAAAATTCCCAAGCCTGAAGTGTGAGATAAAGCTCCCGTACTTCTTCCACATAGCCTCCAAAAACTGAACTCCATCACGAGGAACTGAGTAGTCATAAAAATCGACTTCAACACTGTCAAATATCCAAAAGTGTTGGGGGCGGTGCCGGCTAATGGCTACTCGATCAAATTCTTGGAAGAAGCTTAGAATCTCAGCAGGGACAGCAGATATCTCTACACCCTAGTCTCTTTAGGGATGCAAATGGGGACTGAATTGCAGCAGAAGCAGATTCTGCAGCCTCAACTGCATCAAACTCGCCTTCATCCTCAGCAGCAAATTCATTTCCGCTGCCAGCTGCAAAAGAAAGAAACAAAACAGTGAGTATGAAGGCAAGAAGACAGTGAAAGATAAAAGGAAAGATAAAAGGAAAATCAAAACATGTTCCTTAGAGCTGTGCTGAAACAATTCATCCCTATCACATGAGCAAATTCTAGCTAAAGAGTACTTGGAATTATTACATGAATCCATTTTCGGTGCCACAACTCGGCGGACGGGTTTTTCATCCCGCCGGGTCCGTATAAGTGAGCCATACTCGGTGCCACAACTCGGCGGACGGGTTTTTCATCCCGCCGGGTCCGTATAAGTGAGCCATACTCGGTGCCACAACTCGGCGGACGGGTTTTTACATCCCGCCGGGTCCGTATAAGTGAGCCATACTCGGTGCCACAACTCGGCGGACGGGTTTTTCATCCCGCCGGGTCCGTATAAGTGAGCCATACTCGGTGCCACAACTCGGCGGACGGGTTTTTCATCCCGCCGGGTCCGTATAAGTGAGCCATACTCGGTGCCACAACTCGGCGGACGGGTTTTTCATCCCGCCGGGTCCGTATAAGTGAGCCATACTCGGTGCCACAACTCGGCGGACGGGTTTTACATCCCGCCGGGTCCGTATAAGTGAGCCATACTCGGTGCCACAACTCGGCGGACGGGTTTTTCATCCCGCCGGGTCCGTATAAGTGAGCCATACTCGGTGCCACAACTCGGCGGACGGGTTTTTCATCCCGCCGGGTCCGTATAAGTGAGCCATTCTCGGTGCCACAACTCGGCGGACGGGTTTTTCATCCCGCCGGGTCCGTATAAGTGAGCCATACTCGGTGCCACAACTCGGCGGACGGGTTTTTCATCCCGCCGGGTCCGTATAAGTGAGCCATACTCGGTGCCACAACTCGGCGGACGGGTTTTTCATCCCGCCGGGTCCGTATAAGTGAGCCATACTCGGTGCCACAACTCGGCGGACGGGTTTTTCATCCCGCCGGGTCCGTATAAGTGAGCCATTCTCGGTGCCACAACTCGGCGGACGGGTTCTATTTCCCGCCGGGTCCGTATAAAGTGCGCAATTTCAGTTAAGAAAACAATAAAGAAAAAGGAGTGTGCAGTCCTACCCCTATTAGACGCACACCAGCCAAGTGTTCCGGCACATTATTCTACTATGGCGAGCAATCAAAAGCTAAGCCTACTCACAGCAAGATAAGTTATTCTATTCATCTTGTTAACTCCCCATGAATATTATGTGAAACTCATTCATAAACATAATGCATGAGTTTATTACTTATGTTATCACAATAAGCATGACACATGAATGTATGTCATAGCATAACACATAAGTTTTATTTAAACACTCAATCGTGTTATAACCAAAGTTGCAGAATTATAAATGCAATCTAAACCAAACATGTATAACAAAAGCAACAAAGAATAACAAAGAAACCAGTTTACCTGTCTTTGTTGGACTTGCATTTTTTATGGCAGGACTTGTAACCTCCAATTCAGGAACTGCAGCCTGGACATTCTCCTCTTGGACATCTGCCAGAACAGCATCATAACTGTCATGAACATCTGCCATGTCCTCCAATGGGGCATTGTCATTTGGGTCTTGAGCAAAGGTTCCTTCAATATCTGGGATGTCATCCTCAATCTCAGTGGAAGGAATGACCTCCACTTCAGATCCCATATGCTCAACTTCAGGCACTTCAACAGCAGGAATGATGCCAGCAGCGGTAATCTCCTCAGTAGCAGGAAATTCCTCCGTGGCAGACATTTCAGTTCCAATTGAAGACATATCTGTGGCAGGAGCAATTTCAAAAATCAGAGTCTCTTCCGCAACACAAGCGTTATTGACATTAATTCCTTGGCAAGTGCTTTAATGCAAAGGAATCACAACATCAATGGGAGTCTCTCGTGCCTCCAAACATCTCTTCCTCTGAATGGATTTATCTTGAGGAAAGAAGGGAAACACACTCCTCATAGCTCCTACAGCAGAAATACTTTGAATGAGGGAAGAAAGCCTCATGGTCTATTGCAAAGTTGTGAGATTTCAGGGCAAATTCAGAGGAGTTACTACCATCAAAAGATTCACTCTCATTGAATTCAACATCATTAATAGCTTCTGCACCATGAGCAATTTCCGCTACAACTACATCAGTTTCTACTACTGCAGCAGTATGATCTCCGCAACTCAATCAACAACTCTTGACGTGACATTAATAAATCCTGCTACCATTTTTGTTTGTGGTTCCTCTCGCAACATTATTGAAGGCTTCTACAGTAACATCTTGTGCAACTTCTGCTGTAATATCATCAAAAATTTCCGTTGAAGTTTCAACACCAGTAAATGCTGCGGTAGCCCCACCAATAATTTATATTGCAATTACAATACCAGTTTCTGCTGTAGCAGCTTCTGCTACAATTTCTTCAACGACCTTTGCTGCCACTTCTTCCTAAGTTACAAAAGGAAATGGTTCAAGTAACCGCAACCAAGTCATTCAAAGAGATCATATATGAGAAGAAGCCAAGCATTGAGAAGTCTCTTGGTATCTTTTGTTGGTCCACCAAATGCCAATACTACAAGTCATTTGCAAGTTGTTGGAAAGCACTATCTAGATTCAAACAAAACAAGCAATAGAAGCCTTGTTGACCCATGAAGACAACAATGGTGGTCGAACAACCCATTTATCACATCAATCAAGAATGTCGAGACTCCCTACTTGGGGGCTAAAAGGGAACTTTTAGCCCTGATTTATACTCCTCAACATCTTCGGCATTATTTCTTAGCTTACAAAAATATATGATAAAATATCATCTGTTCAGAAGACTGCTACAACATCCTATACATTGTGCCAGACTGGCATCATATCTGCCACGACCATCTGAATATGAAATTATCTTCGAAGTACCAGAAGCAGTAAAAAGGGCAGGTTATATCAAATCTCTTAGCTTGTTTTCCTTGTGAGGAATGCCTTTCCAGTTCAGGTGAAGCACCCGGGGAAGTATAAAAAAGTGCTTCAGGCAGACTTAATAGATTTAACTCAAACTCTAAGTTTTGTCCACTATTGCATCAAGCGATGACAGAATTATGCTCTTGAAGCTAAAGAAGCCATAACCATGGCTTTCAAGCTTGATTTCTCATGCTCCAACGAATATGAAGCATATCTCTCCGGCCTAGCCATCGCCCATGGGATGGGCATCAAGCATTTGAAGAATATTGAAGATTCCAACCTTGTTATTTGTCAAAGCTTGGAGTTCTCACCTGAAGAATTATCTCTAGCACAAATCATAATTCAGAGGCTAGAAGGCAAATTCAACACTCTTGAGATCAACCATGCACAAAGAATTGAAGAAACATTATGTGGGCCACCTAGGGGAGCTTAGCAAGGTGTATGATTGTTCAAGAAGCATAAAATAAGTGGTTAAAAGTGTGTGAGCACACTTGAAAATTTGGCGAAAGAACTTTACAGCAGACTTCAGTCACTGGAACGCTTTTAATAAACAGAGGAGCAGCAGACTTTCGAAACCAATGACCGCCTTATCAGGAAGGTCACAGCAGACTTTGTCAAAGCATGCCGCATTTTCCAAGTACAACTCAGCTTGATCCATGCATCCAACAAACCTCCGAAATATGACTACTTCACGGCATCCTCATACATGGGGGCTAGCTAATTATTTTCTCCTCATGTACATACTACATTCAATCGCGCGGTGGAGCTTACTGTTGAGGCAGAAAGTCTGCCATTGAATCAAAAAATTACTGCTGAGCCTTATCACAGAAATCCGTTGCTGCAGCTTTGGTTACCAGCCTTCTCTTATTCTGATAGAAGTGAAGCTATCAAAACCTTGGAGTATCAAATTCATGTCCATCACTAAGGTGCTGTGTTTCATATACCGTACTCCTTACATGTCCAAAATTCTTCACTCCATGTAAGTTGTGGACTAAATTCACCTTTACATCAAGTCATTTTACGGTTCTTATGCCCCACAATTTGCCATGCTACAATTTTGAGGATAATTGCGTTCCACATACTTACGGATAATTGCTCTTGTGTGTTCATATTGCTTGGGGGCTCGAGTTGAGTCTAGTGTGACATAACTACTATTGGGTGCAATCTTCCATTGCTTTCCTTTGGCTTTCTCGTTAAGCCAAATGTTGTTGACTATTCTACTATCAATGTTTGTTATTATTGAACAAGCCATTTTCAAGATTTGTTTACTACTACTTGTTGCTGAGAAGTCTGCCACCAGAGCAGAACTTGAGTCAGCAGCAGAAATGTCGTTCTTGACTTGCTCCATCTTCAACACATCCCTTATTGACTTTATGAGCATTCATGGGGAATAAAGTTGTACATGGATTTCTCAATCTACAATAAGATGAGAGCTTTCCCATTGGCTTTAAAGTTTCAAGACATATTCCTTACATTCAACAATGAAGCAGCCGTTACAACAGAAAATTGAAACCAATGGTATTCACTTGCAATTCGAAAGGCCAAGCTACCATGAGAAGATTGTTTCAAATACATTCCAAGAACGTGTCATTTGATTCTTAGTTAATCTAAAATGAAGAAAGCACTTATGGGGATTCTATCATTTGGAGATCCATCAACGTACAAGCCTTCTTTGGTTACCATTGATCAAATGAAGTCTGCCGCTGGATGAACTACATACACTCTTAAAACTGAGCAACTCTTTGGTAGGAACATCATTTCTCTTATCTCGAGGATCTAACGGGCAATTCATCAAGTGTGCTCATCTTTTTACTTCATCAATATGGGAGCAAAGCCATTCAAATATGATCGAGGCCAACATTTAGTCACAAGCCTATCTTTTGCCACGGAATGAAATCCAGCATTGTTCAAATTTAGCATGACATCATGTGCAAATAAAAGAGTCTGCTGCAGAAACTACGCTGCAGACACAACAATGGTATCTCATTTAGACTTTTTTCACCAATTCAGCCACATGGCTCATGCTAGCATCAATGCACAAGACAAGATTGTATCTTCAAGTCCATCTCTTACTCTTTGAAGATCCATGAAGGCATTCATGATGCCTAAACACCCGGGTCATATTCTTCAAGGATTTAATAACATCTCTACCACGAGAGAGAAAATTCATTGCAAACGAAGAAGCACTAGCTTCCCATGATTCTTCTTGAGTATTTTGTGGCAAACCTTATTCGTGGGCACATCATTACACAATTTTCCATACTCTACGAGATCATCAATGACAATAACACTCCATTTGTGAACAAAATATCTGAAAGATGCTAGTATATTACCCAGCTATGTATTGTCATTCCACGCCTCCCTACCCGCAAGGCAATGGGCAAACGAAAGATATACACTAAAGTGTTCATTCAAAATGGTATTCAATTATGGCAGAAATTGGAGCTCTACTTAGCAGATGCTCTATGGACTTGCCAAAGTTTGCCGAAAGTAGAAACAGGTTTTGCTCATTCTCTCACTTATTTATGGCACTAACATTGTTGTTTTTGCAGAAATACTTCAACTATATCAATACATGATGTATATATGTTGCCAAAGTTATGGCAACATCAAGCACCAATAAGCCTGCAGTATCAACAACAGATGGCAAATGCATCTGGCAGAAACAAGAGGCAACGTTATTCGTGGCAGAAATAAAAAATGATTCATCATTGATCAAGATTCTTCAACAAGATGGTCAATTCGACTCTCAAGAATCCGAGGCAACGATGGCCACCTTCTCATCAGCAAAACAAGTGGAATTTCATGATCCACAAAAGATAACAACAACTGTCTTGCTCGCACGAGCCTCACCATCAGTGAGCCACGTGCTCGGGGGGCTAAATGTAGAGGGCTGTTTTTTAACACCCAAATATAAATTAACTCCCATTGAGTGATTGGGCCCAAATAAAGTAAATTACTGCAGAAGCCCAGCAAATCCAGCCTAGAGTATTGGCCCATTTCCGTTCACTATCCACAGACCAGCTCACGTGGGTCTCAAATGCTGGAAATAAAATGGATTATTTGGACTTAGTGAAGTCCAATTGAAGGCCCAGCCCGAGAACCCCTGTTGCCAGCTCTAGCCAGCCATTTTCGGGCCTAAAAAGAGTGTTTAATGAGCAACTAAAGCCCAAGGGCAAGCCCAAGACCTTTATTCAACTCCAGCCAGCTAAGACCGCTGTCCATAGGGCCCCACAAAGTCAGAATAGCTTTAAATAAAAGCTGAACAAGGAGTTATTCCCCCTTGGGACCCACGTTTCTCTCTCCTCCTTTTCAGAAATTGGGAGATGAGCTTGTCTCCCTCATTTAACTCACTTCAGACATGAAAAGCACAAAGAAGCCCACCGATTGGATCAGAAATGCAGCTGGGAAGTCACAGCTATTGGCTGCATGCTCTACAGCAGTAACCTGACAACACACATATCTGAGTCAACTCAGCCCATATCTATAAAAGCTCATTGAAGCAAGCAAGTTGTCATTAATGGTTTATCTTCTCCAAGCCAACAGGTTCTGCAAACCATGCATTGGCTGCCTGAACAGTAATTATGATGAGGATTTCAATCACCATTGGCCACAAGACGCGGCAGAAATCCGTGACAGGACAAAAATATTATTTTATCTTCACCATCATGACCTGACCAGCCAATCAAGGCTGAGGAAGTGACCCTTACAGCCCAGCTCTGTGCTAGGCTCACTTCTCCATTTTTGTAGGACTTAGGGAGTTTGGTTTGGAGGTGGGGAATTAATTCTATAGGTGAGGATTCCATTAAAATAATGGCTCAAAGTCCACTGGGGGGCAGAGTTATTATTTTCTTGGAAACCAAGGCCAAGAAGCATGCATGACCAACCCAGAACCTTCTATAAATAGAACCTAACTCAGCTCAAACAAAACAACTTAACTTAACTCAACCTAGCCTAACTCAATTCAAGCTATCCATAACTTAGCCCAACCACAACACAACCAGCTGAAGCCAAGCCTAAACACTTCAGCCTTAACCATTTTCACTATCCTAAACACTGACCCACGACCAGATCAGAAAATACCATGGAGATTGCAAAAGTAGTCTGAAGCTCGTTGCAGCAGTAATTGGGCTGCTCTCCCCTAAGTGCATTCTCTACCACACGTCTTCAAGTATAAGGTTTGAAGGTCATCTTCAACCTTAAAACTCTGTTCCTAAACCCTAAACACTAACCCAGGCCTAAGACACATGATTTGAGCTCTCATCTCCAAAAGTGCCTCCTGGCAGATATTTGGGACTACAGCAGTAAACATCATATTAAGCTCTTGGCCTTCTTCAACCTTGAGACTTACACCATAAAACCCTAAACACTTTCCCTTTTAACCCCATGCATGCTTCATAGAATTGGTTCTCTCCCGCTTAGTCAAACTCTTTTAATCCCTACAAGTTCATTGTTATGAGTTTTATTCGTTGCAGCAGATATTAGTGACAGAATCATGTCTTAATAACTTTTGAGTCCATCTTGGGTTTAAGTTGTTATGCTTTGAGTCCAGATTCTCCATGAAATAGTGGAAGCACTAGTCCATTGTTATTTTGGGCTTTCATTAACAAGACGTTACATTTTGGGCCATTTGGTTATTATTACTGCAGCTGCTCATTGGACTTGGGCCTTGGCAGATTTGGTCCTCACTTCTTTAAGGAAGCTGCCCCATTAGCCCTTGGGCCGCCTTTTGGGCCCTCGGTTGAATTTTGGGTTCAACTCCCGTACCCTCAAAGGTTCAGTTCACGCTCCAACCAATCTCGTTGCAACACGTGGCGTGACACGAAAAACCACCCCTCACAATATGTAAGTAGCAACAATGCTAAAGTTGGCCCATAACAACTTTTCTTTAGAATGGTTCATTATGCTCAACCCAAATCCTAATCCTACCAAGGGTAAAAGCATACCTCCACTACTTATTAGCAAGAGAGGTCTCCTCCCAACTTTATCTACTAAACATGTGGCTATTAACATAATTATAATCCTTGTAATCCCAATCCCACTAGTGGCAAGCATGAGCTTGTTATTGTGAACTGCAGCTGCCTTGAAAATTGTTGGACTATATAACAACAATGCATCAATACCGCTTGAATGCTGGAAGAACTGAAGTCCGATTGCCGCAATTAAAATTCGACGGACAGAAGGGGTTGGCCTAAGCAGCAATTCTTTCCAAACCCCTTCTCCGCCAGCGTTCGTCAAAGGCTCAATAATATCCTCAGTGCAATTTACATCTATTCCAGATTTCCAGCAACAACTTTTATGTCATGGAACCGGATTTCAGCTTCTTCATTAGTATTAGACACTTGCATTAAGATTTTTTTCGCGTCTCCTAAACGACCTTGAATTACTAACCACATTGGTGACTCAGGCATTTTTAAAATGCCTAAAAACAATGCAAATGAAGGGATTGTTGCAACTCCAAGCATTATCCTCCATCCATATTTTAAAGTCGATTTTGCAACAAAATAATTTGAGATATAGCCAAGTAAGATTCCGAAGCTAATGCTAAGGTTAGGAGGGGGGAGGTTAAGAAACCTCGGGATGAAGGAGAAGAAATCTCAACAGCGTAAACTGGTGCAATTACAATCGCAATGCCTGCACCAATGCCAGCAATGCACCTTCCAGTCTTAATGATTGCATAGGATGGACCATAGCCCTCTAGAATTGCACCTAGCAAGAATAAAATGCAAGCTAGAAAAATTGTGTAACGGCGACCTATATAATCGGAGGTTCTTCCAGCGGCAATAGATCCTATAAAAGGAGCGCAAATGTCTAAGATTATTAATCCAGCAAAGATTTCCTCTTTGATTTTGAGACCGTCCTTTTTGTACATCATGGCTCCACTCATTACGCCAGTATCTGAAGGCAAATATTATAAATTTTATTACATAATCTTTATAAACTAACTTTATAAAGTATAAACTAATGTATTACCATTCAAAAATAATAATTTAGATAGCATGAATGAATTCTTTAATATATATTATATATATATATATATATATATATATATTATATATATATATATTTATTTTTTGAGAAAATTTTAAAGTTCATATATATAATGTAATTAAAACTTTGGTTCGAACAATGGTTAAATAGAGTTATGGCCCTACGTACCTTAAATTATCATAAATAGATCATATACTAAAATTTAGATTAAACCTACCGTAACCAAAGATAAAGGAGATCATGGAGGCAACTATGGCACATGCACAGGGGCGTAGCCACGGCAAGCCTTGGCTGGGCTATAGCCCAGTCAAGGTTTGTTTTTTTCTTTTTTTTTTTACTTATATTTTTTTTATAAATTACCTAAATAGCCCAGTTAAGATTTTTTTTTTTGCAATTAACCCACCCTAAAATTTTTTTCTGCCTCCACCCCTGCACATGCACAAGCATACTTGTTGAACTTTATATGGTTTTGCGCACTGCCTTCCTCCATTAAACCTATTGTAGCTGTTTTTTTGTGTCTTTGCAATGTGTTTCTTGTGTGTTTATGTAAACATTACTCTTTAGTGACCGAGGCCCTCTACTCATTTTTTCTTTTTTTTTTTTTCGTTTTTCTGTTCTTATTTATTATTTTATTTTAAAAGATTCTTATTTTATAATTTTTTTTTCTAACTCACATTTCAATAGCAAGAAAAGGACGTGGCTCTTGTTGTTTTTTTTCAACATAACATCTTTTTATTTATTTTTATATAATTTCTCTAATTCATTCAGTGTATACCTTTTTTTTTTTATCTTCTTGAATTAAAGATCGCTTTTCGTCTAGTATAATCCATTTCAGTAAAAATACTAATATATATCCATGTCAAAATCTTAGTGCCTCTTTAAACATTCCAAGTAACCTTTTACCTTCTTGAATCATTTTTCGATGTAAAAGAAAAGGTATTTTATGTACACATAATACATATTATATTCATTACTTTTCAGCTATATACTAGTGTCTATGGACACTCCCAAGGATTTAAGAAATTTTCTTCTAGTATAATCCATTTTAGTAAAAATATTAATATATATCCATGTCAAAATCAACTGGCTCTTTAACATTCCAAGTAACATTTTACCTTCTGGAATCATTTTTTGATGTAAAATAAAAGGCATTTTAATTATGTACACATAATATATATTATATTCATTACTTTTCAGCTATTTACTAGCCTCTATGGAAACTCCCAAGGATTTAAGAAAAATATATAATTAGATCATCTCAAATATTGTTCTATAAAAAAAGAAGTAATCTCAAATTGGAGGGAAACTTGTCACAAAATTAGATTGCATTTAGGATCTAAATTTGCAGCTTTTGATACAAATTAAGATGAATTATTTTAATTTTTTTATTGAGTTTTCACTTTAATGATTAAGCATAAATAAATTATAATGGATAACTGATATAGGTAGCATCTTATTAGAGCGGGAATCAAGATAGCCCATAACTTCCGTGGATCATACTTGTGGCCCAAAAAGGACCTGCAATCCAGCCTAGGGATTTTCAAATATGATTCCGACTAAAAAAGAAATATTAACCGGACCCAAACCAAAATAATATAATATACTTATTTTTATTATTTAAAATATGTTCAAATTACTATTGTATCACATGTAGCACGTGAGTCTCGGCAAAGTGTTCTTTAGACTTAATGAAGGTCGTTCAACCCAATTCTTTTGGTGTTGTATAGATCAACGAGAGCTCTTTCAAGTGATGTGCTTAAGAACTCAAAAGGAGGCTCGAAAGGCAAAGATATGAGAGGGGCAATGCACAAACAGTTGTGAGAGGATGTCGGGAGAGGGAGGCACTGTAAAAGGAATACCAAAAAATGGAAGGGGAAGGTTTCAAAATACTAACTTTGATACCATGTTGAAATTGTGAATATATTTCACTGAATGAGTAATATTGTATAGATGAGACCTATTAATAGAGAGAGTAGTATATGATAGTTAATCTAGTAGTACTAGTTGTACACTACAAGTACAAGGGTGTAGTAAAATGATACAAGGAAGGTAAATTAGTATAGTGGGCTTGGTTATTTATGTTACACAAAATCTATTTTAAATAGATCATAATTCTTTTCTCTTTTATTTTGGTTCATTAACTAAATTGGAATTACCAAGTAAACAGGTTAACTGTCAATATTTAAGGATCTAAGCTTAGCTTGTTGAAAGTTGTATGCTTAGTTTTCTTTAGCAGTTTAACTGAGAGTAATAAACATTATCTTTCACATGATTCCTCCACATTGCAACATTAACAAACCCCGGCACCCCTACCCTGGTTCCATGCTACATCGTTTTCAATAAATGATAAATTTCATTACTCATAAACACACCAGTACAACGCACTGCTTATGCAGCAAACCAGAATAAAACACAATCAAAATCAGAAGATACAACTAGAATAGTCCTACAATCCAAGCGAAGACAACTACTAGATAAGCAACACCAAACCAGATCATAGATCAAGCACGGAAAAATGAATTTTCCAAGTGTTACAAAGGATCATATTATGGATGGTGCTTTTTAACATTCTTACACCAAGATAATCTACCTTAAAAAAAAAATTAACTCTTTTGAGTTACTTAATTGTTCTTCAATGCACACCTTGCCATCATGTATTTCCTGTCCTAACCTTCCCATTAAAAAGTATTTCCATCTCTTCCAAGGACCTCCCTTTTGTCTCTGGCAAGAATAAATAGATGAATCCCCCAGCCAACATACAAATACCAGCAAACATAAAGAATGTCACACCAAGTCACGAATTGTAATCGCTTTGTAAACTGCCGCGCATTCATGCCTCTATTTACAGCCACCCCAATACTTGCCCCTTGTGCCCTCAACTTTAAAGGAAATATCTCAGAGCTATAGACCTATATGACAGGCCCAAGCCCTATAGAATGCATACCCACAAATGTGTAAGTAGCAACAATGCTAAGGCTCATTGCCCATGACAACTTTTCTTTAGATTGGTTCATTATGCTCAACCCATATCCTAATCCTACTCGGGCTAAAACCATACCTCCTGTGCTTATTACCAAGAGAGGTCTCCTACCAACTTTATCTAATAAACATGTGGCTATCTATGTAATTATAGTCTTTGTAAGTCCAATCCCAAGTGTGAGGTTGTTTTCTTGTAAAGTTAGTTGATACAACGTTGTGGTCTGGATTTTTTTTACGAAAGGTGTACTGTACTGTGGAATAATGGGTATGACCATTTGGTAAAAAGTGGAAATCTAAAATGCCTTTTAAGGGCATTTGTGTAAGGGCATTTGTGTTATTATATATATATTGATAAAACTTTTCTTTTTTCTTTTTTCTTTTTTAAGGCAACGAAACATACAAAATTAACTTAGTTCATGATATATTAGGGATAGAGGAGACTCAGTGGATGTCATACCCCTTAAATCTCAATTATAACATTGATATAGAAATGATGACAGATAGAAAAAATTAAAAGACTTTTATTGGAGATCTGTCTTTATTTGCCAAAAAGTCTATACATATTAATATTACTATATTAGCTTTATGCAAGACATGTTACGAAACTACCCGCCATGACCGGCTCAAGAATTCCTTGCAATCAATCACAAACAGTATGTTAGTGAGTAATACAAAAAATTATAATAAAATATAAGGAATTAAAAAATTAATTCAATACAAATTGGATTAAGGCGCGGATATCTCGCTCTTTTTAAGGAGATTCAAGCCATTTACGGTTTTTCAAAGCTCAAAAACCGGTGCAGTAGACATGACTTGTCCCCTCCAGGATACAACAACCCAGGTTATGGAACCTTCTAATTAGATGAGCTGGAGTTATAGTTAAATGAGGAGTTATAAGGAGAGTTAATAAGTCCAACAACTAGTTCATTTAGTGAGACAATGTCTTAATATTATTTCCTTAAATACGTGTATAAATATGACAACTCACTAATGGTCAATGACAGATTTTTTCCTTAACAAAAACGGGACCATTAACTCACTAATGGTTAAGTGAATATTTTTCAGAATGTATTTGGACACATTAACACAATAGTTATATAGACTTATAAATATATAATTTTTCTCTCCTCTTATCAATGTGGGATTCAGTTTTTTTTTTCAAAACACTAACTCCTCACTTTAAACTCATTAACCACATGAAACTCTCATATCTTCACATTTAATTTTTTCAATTTAAATTAATATTATTTCAAATTAATATTAAAATGTTACAACACAGTAGATAACAAAAACACGAAAATTCTTAAGTCATGCAGCGGTACTGTCCCGTCGAGGGTGTCAAAAATTGTAATATTTATGTGTATTTTGATAAAAGGTTTTGTATTTTGATAAAATGACTGTCTCGAGTGTTATAAAATGTGTGTAGTTTTGTCGTAAAGTTAACTTTATCACAAATGTCATTAATTCTACCCGAATTCATACATTTTATTTTTACAACAATAAACACATATTTATCAATACGGACACAACATTTACCACAAAACCCGAAATCATCTTGGTGCCAAGGAGAACAAAAAACCGGTAGGTATTCTAAATTGGGTAAAAATTAGGTACAGTTCCTTAGGTTAAATATATTAAGTTCCCAAATTGAATTCAAACACATGGTTACATTAACCAATAAAACACAAACAATGTTATCTTTTCCAAGAATATTTAAATTCAATATATTAAATTCAACACCTAATAACATACTTGACCTAAAAAAAAACCTTACCTAAGTTTTACCCTACCTAAATTTTACCCTTCCCAATTTACCTGACCAAGTCTTTCCGAATTTATCTGACCAAGTCGTTCCGAGTTTATCTGACCAAGTCTTGGAGATCTTCCAGGCCACGCTTGTCATGTTGGGTCGTTTATCGGGCTCCACGTGTACGCAATCGAGCGCAAGACGAATGAGCTTCTCCGCCACGTCGACCGGAAACGAGTCATTGAGCCTCCTATCCACCCAAAACCTCAGCCTGTACTCGGGTCCAAAACGATCATCGCCTTCTTCAAAAACTGCTGCCGCTGTCTCTATCACTGATGTCCTAACAACATCACCCGTGGCCTTATCATGTTTATACTTCAAAGGCTCTTCCCCAGACAAGAGCTCCAAGATCACGACCCCAAACGCGTACACGTCACACTTTTGGGTTGCTATTCCGCTTCTTTGGAATTCTGGGGGCATGTACCCTCGATCAGCCTCCTCCGAGACCTCTTGAATTTCCGAATCCTTATGCGCTTCACTCTCGTCAATCTCCCCGCAAAGCTGGGCGGTGCCGATATGGCAAATCTTGGCGTTGAAGGAAGACTCCGTGACTATGATACTGCTGCTCTTGATGTGGTTATGCACTAAGCTACTCATGTTGTTGTGAATATAAGCGAGCCCGTGTGCTAAATCCATGGCGATTTGCACTCTGGAAATCCATGTGGCCAGCACCGTGAAGTTGGGGTTATTGGGATTTCGCAAACAATTGGCGAGGTTTGCACCGTATACGAAGTCGTAGACGAGGTAAATGACGTCGCCCGACACGGAAGCGCCAAGGAGTTTGATGATGCTGCTGTGGTGGCTCCTGCATGTAACCGAAAGGCGTTGTGTGAGCTGGAGCATCCCCATTTTGCGGCGGAACTTGCGCTGGAAAACGATGGCGTTTTTGCCTCGGAGAGTGCAGCGCCAGGAGCGAGTGGAGGAGGTGGAAGTGTAAGTTTTGGCAAGGAAGTTGTTGGTGGCGGAGCGGATCAGCTCGGAAGGATAAAGATATTCATATGAAGGAGAAGGAGAAAATATATGAATGCTATCTGAACTAGTTGTATCAGAGTTGTTTGACTGGAAGATTGACTGTATGGAATGAGAGGATCGTGTAATAAGTCTTTCATTGGATTCTGAACTCTCAGTCTCAGACTTTGTTGGCGGGAAAATTGATGGTATGGAATGAGAGAATGGTGGAAGACTTTCATCGGGTCGTGAACTCTCATTCTGAGACCAGGTTGGAGGGAAGAGTGATATTATGGAATGAGACAACCGTGGAGGCGTTTCATTAGATGCTGAACCACGAGAGGAAGAGTCGTAATTTGGTGGGAAAATTGATGTTATGGAATGAGAGAATGGTGGAAGACTTTCATCGGATCGTGAACTCTCATTCTGAGACCAGGTTGGTGGGAAGCGTGACATTATGGAATGAGACAACCGTGGAGGCATTTCATTAGATGCTGAACCACAAGAGGAAGAGTCGTAATTTGGTGGGAAGAATGATAGTATGGAATGACTAGCATGTGGAATTCTATTTTCACTAATAACTGGGCTACCATACTGAGAATTGGTAGGTGGAGCAATTGATTCTTTCAAAGAATTTCTGAGCTTATTCCAGTCGTTCATTGAAATTAGAGCTATCTCCAACTTCTTCCTATAAATGACGACTGTGAAAGATCGACGGTGAGCATATAAAGCAGTAGTGAACTGTTAATTGTTCAAATCTTCTCACGCGGAAATGCAGTGGGATCCACAGGAAACTTCCTGGGCTCTTCCTTCTTGAAATTTCGTTGCAGATTCGGTTCTTCTCCTTGAAAGTTTAAACTGTTGTCCAGTCCTCAACCTCAAAAACCCTCAATTTCCATGGTCCAAGAAAACACTCTATTTCCACGAAAAGCTAGTGGGTCATTGTCTCATTGATGAGAAGTCGTTCTATTGGACCCAAGAGGGTCTGATCACACTCATTGATGAGAACGCGTTCTATTGATTACCCAATAAATGAGACTTTGAATTTAGTTGAAGGGTCTGATCACCCAAAAAATGAGCAAACGCCTTTCTATATCAATCAGAAGATTCGGAACCAAAAGATGCAAGAATGCCGACATTTTTTTTTATATATATAATTTAATAGTTTGGGAAAGAGGAATTTGAACCGTAGATGTCTCCATTGCAGAACACTAAGAAGTATATACGAGTTGAGCTACAAGGCTTTTGTGCATGATAAATCTCCAAAACTCTAATAATTGTGAAGATATTTACCACAAAGAAAGAACAAATTCATCAATTATAACATGTTCTACCATTATTCCAGCAAACCAAAGTACAACACAATCAAAACCAGAAAAATACAACTAGAACAGTCCTACAATCCAAGACAAGACAACTACTAGAGTCTAGAGACTAAGTAAGCAACACCAAACCAGATCATAGATCAAGCACATAAAAAAGAATTTTCCAAGTGTTACAAAGGATCACATCATGGATGGTGCTTTTTACATTCTTACACCAAGATAATCTACCTCTTAACATAAAAAAGAACTCTTTTGAGTTACTTGTTCTTCAATGCACACCTTGCCATCATGTATTTCCTGTCCTAGCCTTCTTGTTGAAGAGCATCTCCATCTCTCCCAAGGACCTCCCTTTTGTCTCTGGCAAGAATAAATAGATAAATCCCCAAGCCAACATACAAATACCAGAAAACATAAGGAAGGTCACACCAATTGTAATCTCTTTGTAAATTGAAATAAAACTCATGGAAACTTCTGCATTCATGCCTCTATTTACAGCCACCCCAATACTTGCCCCTTGTGCCCTCAACTTTAAAGGAAATATCTCAGAGCTATACACCCATGTAACAGACCCAAGCCCAATAGCATGTATACCCACATAATTAATCTTGTAAATTAGCTCTCGTACGTGGTTCCACCGTGTTTGGTATGATATGAAGATATTTTCTCTTTAATTTTAAGTGGGACATGCATTCACGCGGATCAATTAAAGTTAGGAATTAGATAGCTCTTTAATCAAAGAATGGCCTAATTCTCAGGTTTTAAATCCGTCTTAGTCGAAATTATAAAGGGTATTAATCGTATTATTATCTCACCTGCCACATTTATCGTATTTATTTAGTTTAGATAAGAATGACACGTAATCTGTATCACCTGAATCATCCGTTTGATATGCTAATGGCCCAGCATATTACAAAAAAAAAAAAAAATCCATATATATATGATCAGGTTCAAGTTTATCCTAGCTAGTGGCACACGTGAAAGTAGATATAAATCTTTTCAATGAATCAAAGTATGCCACTGCCACCCATTCTTCATGTGGGACGACCAAATCTTGGGGCCATTTAATGGGTCACAGATATATTTGATATGGATGTTCAAGTTCTTAATTGCTGATTACATGCATGTTAGGTTCGATCGGTGGAAAAAAGAAACAGAAGTATAAGCTTTTTTGCCTCTGTATATATATGTAATGTGTTATGTTTCTTTCACTTTACATTTGTCACATTAATTTGGATCCCCTAACTTTTTCTATGCTGCTACGAAACTTCGTGCCCGTTAAATTTTTATTTAAAAAAGTTGTTTAATATCACCACTTAAAGGTTGACATGTCTTGCTAGTAGCCATAATAATTGATTTTGAACCAAAACATTGGTGCATGGTATATGTGTTAGTAAGCTCCAAAACTTGGTCAAAAGTCTCTTATCAATTTCGTGATCATGCAGGAATGTAATGACCGTTGAGAAACTTTGCCTTTAGTTAGTCTATACAAAATAAAGGAGTTCCAGATATTTTTCTGTGCGATAAAGCCAGCATCTCTGTCATACGAATTGGACCAGTGGCATGAACAGATGAGTTCAATTATTAATTTCTTTTCATATCTTCTTTTCTAAAATTTAAATAATGTTTTTAGGCTTTTAGGCAGTGAATCTTGAAGTATATTCGAGGGGATTATATTTGTTTAATAAACCTAACTTTGCCAGTACGAGCTGGTTGATACAATATGCTTGATTTTGGCTGACCAGTCTACCTTTCCAAATTAATTTGGCTAGTTTCCAATGTGTTAATAGTATTGTTACTTTGTTAGTATTCAAGAAAAAAAATTAATTGGTAGTGGATCTCAATTACTCAATTGTTAAAATCTTTTGTTATCACATAAAAGATCTTAATCAAATTCAAATAAAAAAATATAAAATTTCATTTTGTGTCTAGAATTAATGGTAAAGAATAATCATTAATTGCAAACATCATCAGTTTAAATCTTATCATATATAAAAATAATGACATTGTGAATTATTCTAAAGATCATTCACACTCGCTCAAGAATGGGCTGTCAAAGTTGAGCAAATGTAGAGAACCCTACCCACTAAAAGTGCTAATGAATTTGAGAGCCAAACATATATTTAACTGGCGGTCTGCGAATTAGGATAGAATTTTATCACATTTTACTAATACTGAATGAAATAAATGAATAGTAATAAAATGTGCTTGTCCATTGATGATGTCTATTATTTCTAGGCCATGTGTCACATAGGGCTTTTGGGCTTACTCGACTTAAGTTCAAGAGTCGACTTAAATCCATATATTCCTAATGCAAACAATAGGGATATATTTCAATTTAATAACCCCAATTTTTTATTTTAATTTCCTCGAAAATCTTCAAGAATGGATTACTGATTAGTAGTTTAGTACCTCGTATCGTTGTTGCTTGTATTCTTCAAAAGTTACAACATTTTGCGAGTTAGTATTTGTGAGGCCCACTATTACAACTTCGGTATTGTCATTGAATTCTCCATTTCCATTACTTATCACTGTCTCCTTAACTGCCTCTCTTAGTCGCTGCCCCGCCATTGTTGTGAATTCTGCATTTATATCCACAAACCTACCAGTAATTAGAAAATCTTTTGTGTACGCTAACTTTTCACAACAACTAATAATAATAATGTGATGCGTACCTTCATGAGCATTTTCCAAATAAATGATTTTCTTTTTCTTTTTCTATCGGTGCATGGATAAAATAAAATAAACTTACAACTGTATTTTTATTTAGTTTAATTTCAATAAAACAAACCAATAAAAAATAAGCTCAATCAAACTGATCTTAAAGATAATATAGAAGAAAAATAAATAAATATGTAAAAACTAACTTTATAAACTAATGTATTACCATTCAAAAATAATAATTTAGATAACATGAATGAATTCTTTAATATTTGCTTATTTATTTATTTTTTGAGAAAATTTTAAAGTTCATATATATAATGTAATTAAAACTTTGGTTCGAACAATGATTAAATAGAGTTATGGCCCTACGTACCTTAAATTATCATAAACAGATCATATACTAAAATTTAGATTAAACCTACCGTAACCAAATATAAAGGAGATCATGGAGGCAACTATGGCACATGCACAAGCATACTTGTTGAACTTTATATGGTTTTGCGCACTGCCCTCCTCCATTAAACCTATTGTAGCTGAGTGGTAATCCCTCTTTCCAAAAAGCCCCACTCCTCTATGAGGGTGTGGATTCAATCCTCGGGGTCTTCAAATATATGTGTGTGTGAGTTTAGATTAGAATTTCTATCATATCTAAAAAAAAAAAAAAACCTATTGTAGCTGTTTTTTTCTATCTTTGCAATGTGTTTCTTGTGTGTTTATGTAAACATTACTCTTTAGTGACCGAGGCCCTCTACTCATTTTTTCTTTTTTCTTTTTTCGTTTTTCTGTTCTTATTTATTATTTTATTTTAAAAGATTCTTATTTATTAAATTTTTTTTTTTTTTTTTTTCTAACTCACATTTCAATAGCAAGAAAAGGACGTGGCTCTTGTTGTTTTTTCTCAACATAACATCTTTTTATTTATTTTTATATAATTTCTCTAATTCATTCAGTGTATACCTTTTTTTTCTTCTTCTTGAATTAAAGATCGCTTTTCGTCTAGTATAATCCATTTCAGTAAAAATACTAATATATATCCATGTCAAAATCTTAGTGCCTCTTTAAACATTCCAAGTAACCTTTTACCTTCTTGAATCATTTTTCAAAGTAAAAGAAAAGGTATTTTATGTACACATAATACATATTATATTCATTACTTTTCAGCTATATACTAGTGTCTATGGACACTCCCAAGGATTTAAGAAATTTTCTTCTAGTATAATCCATTTTAGTAAAAATATTAATATATATCCATGTCAAAATCAACTAGCTCTTTAACATTCCAAGTAACATTTTACCTTCTGGAATCTTTTTTTGATGTAAAATAAAAGGCATTTTAATTATGTACACATAATATATATTATATTCATTACTTTTCAGCTATATACTAGCCTCTATGGAAACTCCCAAGGATTTAAGAAAAATATATAATTAGATCATCTCTTTTTTATTATAAACTAGCTGGTAATTCGTCTATTCGCACCTATACATTGATCAATTTATATTTAGCCATCATCCTATAAGACTACAAAAAAAATTTGCAAATATTATCAACTAGTTTTACATTTTTGGAACATGATATTTCCAATCAAATTTTATTAAAATGTATACATAAGTTAATAATGAGTTTTGAAATTATGAGAGAATTTGGATTTGTTTTAAATGGGTTGGAAATAGTTATGGATGAGTTAGAAGTAATCTCAAATTGTTCTATGAAAAAAGAAGTAATCTCAAATTGGAGGGAAACTTGTCACAAAATTAGATTGCATTTAGGATCTAAATTTGGAGCTTTTGATACAAATTAAGATGAATTACTTCAATTTTTTTTTTATTGAGTTTTCACTTTAATGATTAAGCACAAATAAATTATAATGGATAATTGATATAGGTAGCATCTTATTAGAGCGAGAATCAAGATAGCCCATGACTTCTATGGATCATACTTGTGGCCCAAAAAGGACCTTCAATCCAACCTGGGGATTTTCAAATAGGATTTCGACTAAAAAAGAAATATTAACCGGACCCAAACCAAAATAATATAATATACTTATTTTTATTATTGAAAATATGTTCAAATCACTATTGTATTACATGTAGCACGTGAGTCTCGGCAGGTGTTCTTTAGACTTAATGTAGGTCGTTCAACCCAATTCTTTTGGTGTTGTATGGATCAACGAGAGCTCTTTCAAGTGATGTGCTAAAGAACTCAAAAGGAGGCTCGAAAGGCAAAGATATGAGAGGGGCAATGCACAAACAGTTGTGAGAGGATGTCGGGAGAGGGAGGCACTGTAAAAGGAATACCAAAAATGGAAGGGGAAGGTTTCAAAATACTAACTTTGATACCATGTTGAAATTGTGAATATATTTCACTGAATGAGTAATATTGTACAGATGAGACCTATTTATAGAGAGAGTAGTATATGACAGTTAATCTAGTAGTACTAGTTGTACACTACAAGTACAAGGGTGTAGTAAAATGATACAAGGAAGGTAATATTAGTATAGTGGGCTTGGTTATTTATGTTACACACAATCTATTTTAAATAGATCATAATTCTTTTCTCTTTTATTTTGGTTCATTAACTAAATTGGAATTACCAAGTAAACAGGTTAACTGTCAATATTTAAGGATCTAAGCTTAGCTTGTTGAAAGTTGTATGCCTAGTTTTCTTTAGCAGCTTAACTGAGAGTAATAAACATTATCTTTCACATGATTCCTCTACATTGCAACATTAACAAACCTCGGCACCCCTACCCTGGTTCCATGCTACATCATTTTCAATAAATGAT